>JAXRKP010001082.1:162500-167500 GCA_037039925.1 Doris montereyensis | reverse complement strand
ATCTATCTCGATATCCATCTATCTAGCTAGATATCTGTCTATCTATCTATCTATCTATCTATCTATCTATCTGTCTATCTATCTATCTATCTATATATATATATATATATATATATACATATCTATCTGATCTATCTATGGTGCTGTCAAACTAAGAAATAGAGAGAAACTAGATCCTCCCCTCTTTTTCCCTTTTCGCTACCCGTATCCTGTCACACGAAAAAGGAATGGGAAAATCCGCAACGTGTCAGATAAGAAACCCGGTTTAGTTTGAGGACAGTGTAAGTTTAAGGTACAGATGAGAGAAGATAATGATGGTGAAGGTAATGATGATGTAAGGTAAACAGTGGTGAGAGCAATGATAGTAAGATAATGATGGTGTAAGGTAATCATGGTGTAAAGGTAATCATGGTGTAAGGTAATCATGGTGTGAGGTAATGATTGTGTAAGGTAATGATGGTAAGGTAATGATGGTGAGAGAGAATGATTGTGTAAGGTAATGATGGTGTAAGGTAATGATTGTGTAAGATGGTGTAAGGTAATAATGGTAAGGAGAGATGGTGGGAAGATAATGATGGTTTAAGGTAATGATGGTAAGGTAATGCATCATATAGTCAAGAAACTTCATCATCTCCCATGACACCATTTGGATCAACACTATTACCATTTCTGCACGTCACATTGCGCCGCACAATCTGAAGCGCAAACACGTGGTTAAATTTGAGCTCATGCTACAAACCAACAAGATTTGATTTCATTTGATTGCTCCACATCCACAACTAACGACTTTCTGAGGTATTCTGGGTACCATTTTTATTTTTTAAACTTTGTTTTTGCCCAGACTGCCCTAGTATAAACAGCCAAGGGATCTTTAACGTAAACGAATGTTGTGAGCTGCGCACGGGTGCTTTCTAATTGTTTTAAATTCGGAGCTCGGCACTTCTAAGTAAGACCAACAACGCTTTTACGTTGATGTTGATCAATGAACTCCTTGAAAATATTCTAACAAAGATGATTACCCCGAAGCCTGGAAAAGAGATGTAGGCTTACTTATGTCTACATCGCTCTCCTTCATATTGTTAGATGAGGGTGTTATAATATATTCCATTGAATGCAACGATACCATTCAGATAAGTAGGCCTATTTACAGGATAGATACTATTTCAACTTGTTAAATTTTAAATCATGTTGAAAATGGCGGCTTAGGTGTGAAAAAGAATATTATTTTCAAAGACGGGTAAACAATGAAATGTTCCTTAATTAAAACGTTAGTTTTGGGGAAATTCCTCAAATCATTCAGAAGCCAAACATGAAAACATGGGTACTCTCGGTTGCCTGACGCACACAGAACGACACAACTCAGAATTATGTACATGATTATATTGTTCCACCATGAGTGATCTCAAGTATGACTATTAGATCGAGTCAGAATTTGATACTAAGGTTACACAGGTAAGCTTTAACGGTTGATTTCAACTTTTAATTATAAAACCCGTTCAAAATGGCGGCTTAAGTGAATCAAAATTCTACTCACTGACGGGGTGAACAATGACATTTTCAATAATTAAACATCACTTCTAATAAAACAATTCCTCAAATAACTCGATCTTGGGATGATTTAAAAGCCTACATGCAAAGTATGGTTGCTCATAGTGGCCTCTCAACCGAGCCGGAAGCGAACAAAGAACAACCAACTTAGATAAAGACATGTATAAATATATAGATTCTCCAGATTTGACATTAATATATATCTTACTACTGACTTATTTCGTCACTCCAGTCTTCGAAACAACGGATACACAACCTGAAACTTTCCTGTCATATAATGCCCTATCTTATTCGTCTCGTGCTTCTCAATGTCCATTTTATTACGTTCTCTTCTTTCACTGTCAGCCAGCCTACTACATAGCTGCAGTAGCATTCCTTTTCCATCTGTCGAAAATATTAATATTATCGCTTTGCCCGGCTTTGCCCTGCTTTGACTTGCTTCGTCTCGGCGTTAATGTCATTCATTTCTTCCGAGACGTGTGGAGAAACACAATCATACTTAATGAGGGTTGCAATCAGCTTATTGCGATGAGTGTCCCTGGTTCCTGCTGTTATTGATAATGATAGTGCCGCTCTGATCCATCGGATAGTTTGAACTAAATCTGTAACTGCTATCATTCGCAGTTTTCCACTTTATCTCCGCTTTCTTTCCCAAAGCATTTAGCTTTCATTCATTCATCAATTTAAAAAAATACTTCCCATCGCCCCCCCCCCCTACCCGACCACAACCTCAACCAAACCCAATCCCTCTCTCTCTCTCTCTTTCTCTCTCTCTCTCTCTCTCTCTCTCTCTCTCTCTCTCTCTCTCTCTCTCTTCTCTTCTCTCTCTCATTTCCACAGACATATTTCAAATCCATGAGATGTGCTAGTAAATAGAATATTGATTATAAACCCGCCAAGAAGGCCATGATCAACCTTTCACATGGCTTGAAGGCCAAATTATAATACACTCTTCTGCGGTGGGCCATGCCATCGTTCAATGTGTAAACGAGGGAGAGCTTCTGGAACCTTGTTGATTTCGAACCAAACTTACATCTACTCTTTGTCTTCTCTGGCAATAGAGTTTTCTTTCGAACGAAGAACGACCAACGCAGGTTATGTAGATTCCAGCACAATACAATGAGCATTGAATTGAATGAAATGAACTGTAGCGAGACTAACGATAGCTTTATTTGTATGGCCTCGACTTAACCAGTGTTTTATCAAGTCTATTCCAATGGTGATTCATCTGACATCCTGGCTGAAAGACGTTGTTACACCTCACTGTTCCTCCTGTTGGTTCAAAGGTCATGGTACGTCCTCTCCTTTTTTCGCTTGGCTAAAATAGTCTAACTGATTTATTGAATCTTTATGTGACAAGGTTTGATTTGATCTTGATTTTACTCTTCAAAGGATTCACAACTAAGGTGAACTTGGGGTTTTGATACGATTTTGATTGCAAGCCCGGACTGCCCTGTAAACAACCAAAATGATCTTGGATATCGTCCACATAGTGTTGTGATCTTTAAAGTAGGAACTGCGAAGGATCGCATCCGTCTCCGATGAGATTAGGTGTCATTCCATCTACCTGAGCCGGACGGGGCGGGGACGTGCATAGTCAGTTAGGGGCTGAGTTTTACTCGAAAAAAGCTTCTTCTTTTCCAACCTGCAGGGGCATTAACCCACAACCTTTGGTGGTTGTGATGTGAAAAACAACCTTGTCTCTGGACTGCCGAGTTCCTCTCTCCATGTTCTTCAGGAAATGATTAAATCAGCTGATTTTTTCTCTATGCTCTCGAAAAATGAAGACTAACGTAATAGATGAATCTTAGAACGAATATTTGATTTAATTGTAATTTTAAAAAATATGCTTTAAAACTTAAGTTCAGAGTTTGTTCATGGAATTGATGGGGAGGAGGGGGGTTTAAAATCCTTCGGATTGGTTGGCTTTGTTGCTTTTTGTAAAGTGTTTTTTTCCCCATGTTTTTCTGTTTTCAAGTGAGAATGATTGTGAAATGGGGGGGGTTGGCCAGTGATCTTTCCTTATCCATTTTGGATTCGTCTGTTATTTCGCCAATATGTTTACTGGCCGCCAGTGTGTGGGTATTGTGTTTATTAAAGGAAGGGTTTTGATTTAATGTTGGTGACGCCATGATGAATGACTCTGTGAACCTCAACATACTTAATAATTAGGTTAAAAATCGTCGAATACTTCAGAACAATGTCTACGTTGTTGTATTCCCAGTGAAAGAGTTGAAGAAATATCATAAAAAGCATCCACTAACACCTCAATAAACAGAAATTTCCAAATAAGCTCAAAAGACTGTTTGAAAATATTCTTGGCTGAAAAATATCCGGAAAACGAAGCCTTCATTTCTTCGATCGTGATGGGACTTCAATCTGTGGTTCAGCGCCATTGTCTATAAGTGAACAAATTTTATGTCATTATCATCACTACCATAAAAGGTTATCATTCAGAATTATTGATTTGTTTTAATCATTATTCATCACTAAAAAACCAGTTTCATTATTTTGGACCATCAACGGCATCATTATCTTGTTAATCATCAGCATGTTAACCATCAATACCATCACTAGTTTCATTATCATAGAGTTCGATATCAGTTTTGGACTTGTTGCTAGCAATGTCAGTTTTCGAATCATCAATACTAGGATGTTTTTAAATCAGGAAAACCAACAACAGGTTTGTTTGTTTTAGTAAGAGGGCAGTCGAACAGCATATTATCATCACTGCCAACGGCATCTGTGAATATCCCGGAAATCCTGCCAATGTCTTTCCTTATCCAATTACCAGCTGATTCGTCTGATCATTTTCAAACGGGTACCAGCGTCAGCTCCACGTGCCAATCGATAGATTGCGAACCAAAAACGTCAGGTAATCGGAGGCACCAGCATTTTATCACACTACCATCCTGCCAAGCAATTATCATCACTAAAAAACCTTTATGTTCTATAGGCTATGGCGGCCTTGGACGATACCAGCATTATATCATTGAGAGGTAGAAACCAGCATGATACGCCCTGTTAATCAGACAACAGGACTCAACAGACGTCACAAATTCCTGGATATGGAGGCAACTATACCTTGTTCCTCGTCATGACAAAATAATAGATTTTTCACCTTCAGTCAGCATTCAATATTTACACTTCCATCAGACTCATTATTATATTATGTCATTGTATGCCATGATTTATTCTGATTTACATTTTTAACGTATGTCCAATATTATCGATGTAGGAAAAGACTTGATACATTAATTTGGCGTGAGCGCTCTCTCTTATATTATCATATCTAGTCTTTTTACTTCATTTGGGTAACGGCCCATATCACCACATTTGTAGGTCAGTACCGATTTAGATATGTTGGTCTGTCATGCAAATATAACAATGCATCATTATCGTGGGTTCAGGGATATATTTATCAGACCTGTCATTGACGATGTATCATAGTC
>JAXRKP010001082.1:0-152500 GCA_037039925.1 Doris montereyensis | reverse complement strand
CAGCCCCCTTACTCTTTCGACAGTCTCTGGCATTGTTACTAATATAAAGAGGATTATAAATCTAGGTTTAGATGTGCACTGTTGTGAAGACAGACGTCAAAATGACTATTTTCTCCCTCTATTCCTATGCTTGTCCGCGTGTTCATACACACTGACGCACAACGCCTCTAGATCATACAGCGATGGGCGGAAGCGACAAGCGGTGTCGGCAGAAGCCAGGTGACCTCGGTGTCGCCACATTTAGCGAAGTAACCGCCAATATACGGGTTTTTACTGCCATCTTCTCCAGTCAGTGTTAGGGTAATTTACGTCAAAATTTTAACTGTTTTACCTACCCTCGCCTGCAAAATATTTTGTAAAATAAAATTATACGTCATATGGACATTTTTCTGCATAAACCTGTGAGAAAAATGATCGTTCTACTGAGAATATGCAAAGAACAGAAAATCAATCTTTAGTTACGAACTCGCCAGTCCAGGTGGCACCCCCCCCTCCCTTAATCAATTTGGATAGGACAAAAAGCAAGTGAATCCTGTGACAATTGTAACCTAATCAATATGGTTACAATTATTTTTTATATGAGACAGGACAATTTACGACTGTGAATCTGAGCTGACGACATGTCTCATTTTGTTATTGCTGTTCGTTGTTTATGTTGTTGTTCGTTGTTGTTGGTGGCGGTGGTGATGGTGGTGGTGGTGGTGGTGGTAGTGGTATTTTTATTTTGTTGTTGTTGTTGTTGTTGGGGGTTTTTTATTATCTATTCCATCTCAAATACTCTTTTTTTTATTATGTCCCGTTTTCATGAATCTCCCAAAACCAGCACCCCGTCAACTTCAAGGCTACTACAATCAAGTCCCAGCTGTTCCTGTTTTTACCCCTGACGGCTGGTTCATTACAGGGGACAGTGGTTGGGTGGATGAGAAAGGCATCGTTTTTGTGAGTGCTAGAGAAGACAACGTCATTCATCATGGAGCTATTTTTGGTGTATCCCAGTTGGCCAGGGATGTTCTGTCCACGTAACCCGTGCGTTCAGGAAGCCGTCGTAATTGGCATACCAGATGGCACGGGAGGAAAAAACCTTGCGCATGCGTGGTGTTGAAAGAAAAATCCTCGATAACGAAGGATGGTTTGATGAAATTCTATGAGGACTCTTTCATCAGTTGGGATCGGCAGGAATACATCCCAAACTTAACTTTTTATAGAGTTTGTGAATGAAATTCCGAAGACGTTCAATTCAAAATCAACATGCACCGACTTCATCGGCTTATTTTTGATAGATTAGGCTATTAGATTTGATGGATAAGTTGGTCCGTGATTATTATTTTTGAAACTTCATGGATAATCTCAAACAAGTTGTACCACTGTCTCACAATGTGTTGTTGTGATACTAGTTTGTCATTAGCAACAATAACTGTGCAGCTTAAGAAACGTGATTTAAATGTGATATATAACAAGATGTATATTATATACATTATTTATGTATTATTTATATATGAAATACATACATTTATTTATTTTTTTATTATTTTTTATTTTATTCAGATATGTATAATTTGTTCAAAATAAGATTCACTAACAGGTTGTAAAATTATAAAATGTTGTGTTCGTTTCAGTAATCATAATTAATTTGATGGCTACATTATTGTCTCCAGAGAATCTTAGTCGTTGCTTCGGTCAGACGTAGACAAATCCATTATCTTTGATTACGACACGCTATCATCTTATTCAGCGTACGACGAAAATTAATGAATTCATGGTGTTGCCTGTGTAATTGACATCGGCAGTGCAAAGACATGATGAAGGTAACTAAATGTGTAGACTTTAAACACCCCGATTATTAATAGTTTGGCTCGAAGATCATCCGATTCATATTTATAATCATTATGATGTACTCTTATTGGCTTCGTGGAGAGATGAATAACTAAAAAGTCACGTGATTTCTACCCAAAAGAACTCTTTTCGGCATGCAATTTTGTCTGACAATATTGTGCTAAAGGTAAAAGCTTTCAAATTCAGGCTACATACTCTGTCTGATCCATCCGTGGCTTTCTACAATTCTGATTGAATCATCATCAAGTGGGGTTGAGGGGAAGTGTGGGGACGGAGAGGGGGAGGTCAGATTTTGAGTGTTACAATTTAGCAAAGACAATACGAAAATTGAAAATAAATGCTATCTTTTTTCAAACTTCTGTTAAGTAGGAAAACAAAAACATTTTACTTTTGAGCAATTATACACAGAAGATTTGTGGTCGGGGGTGTATTGTTTTGTTTCGCTTTGGTTTCGTCTAGCATGTTTTATCATGTCTATCGATTTCGCTTTGGCTGTCGTCTGGTCTGTTTTGTGATGTCTATGGCTTTCACTTTGGCTGTCGTCTGACCTGTTTTGCCATGTCTATGGCTTTCGCTTTAGTTGTCGTCTGGTCTGTTTTATCATGTCTATGGTTTTCGCTTTGGTTGTCGTCTGATCTGTTTTGTCATGTCTATGGCTTTCACTTTGGCTGTCGTCTGACCTGTTTTGTCATGTCTATGGATTTCGCTTTGGTTGTCGTCTGACCTGTTTTATCATGTCTATGGATTTCGCTTTGGCTGTCGTCTGACCTGTTTTGTCATGTCTATGGCTTTCGCTTTTGTTGTCGTCTGACCTGTTTTGTCCTGTCTATGGCTTTCACTTTGGCTGTCGTCTGCCCTGTTTTATCATGTCTATGGCTTTCACTTTGGCTGTCGTCTGCCCTGTTTTATCATGTCTATGGTTTTCGCTTTGGTTGTCGTCTGGCCTGTTTTGTCCTGTCTATGGCTTTCACTTTGGCTGTCGTCTGACCTATTTTGTCATGTCTATTTCTTTCATCTTGGCTGTCGTCTGGCCTGTTTTGGCATGTCTATGGTTTTCACTTCTGTTGTCGTCTGACCTGTTTTGTCATGGCTATGGCTTTCGCTTTCTCGGATTGCGGGCGGTATAGGTAGGTCATACACTTTCCTTTATCGCTCAATGTCTTTCATCCTCCCGTTTCCTCTTAATTCCCCCTTTGATCAGCACATAAATTATACTGCTTAATGGGATGAACTGCAATGAAACAAACAATAGATAAACTATTAAGTCTATGTGGTGTTTAGTTTTGGGGTAGGGGGAGGGGGGCATCATGCCTGAACAAGTTTGTATTTGATTTAATTTCTTCATTTTTACCTTATGATAATAAAAGAATTCATTTTAGTCAGAATTATATCGTAAAAATGTGCAAGAACAAAACCGTTGTAAACAGAAGACAATGTGATAATCAAAATAATAAAAATTACAATTTTGTAATTCTACGTTGTTGAGTTTTGTGTTTATTTTCTCTTGTTCGCGTATTTTTTTGTTTGTTGTTGTTGTTGTTGTTGTCGTTTGTTGTTGTTGTTGTTGTTAATTTAGTTCTTCTATTTGACAAAATAAATGAATAAACAAAACTTGTTTAGATCTGCAGACCATTACATTTTCACGAAAATGTATCGAAAGATGAATTCTGTTACTTGAGATTCATTTTCTTCATTGTTGTTGTTGTTGTTGTTGTTGTTGTTGTTGTTGTTGTTGTTGTTGCTCTTGTTGTTGAGTTGTTGTTTTGTCGTTCTTGTTGTATTGTAGTTATTATTGTAGAAGTAATAGCAGTAGTAGTAGTAGTAGTAGTAGTAGTAGTAGTAGTAGTAGTAGTAGTTGTAGTATTATTAATAGTAGTAGTAGTTAGTTGCAGTAGCAGTTGTAACTTGCTGTTGAGTGCCATGATGATGATGAAGTAGTAATAGCAGTAGTAGTAGTCCTTGCTAGTAGTATGCTAACAGCGTAGTAGTAGTAGTAGTAGTAGTAGTAGTAGTAGTAGTAGTAGTAGTAGTAGTAGTAGTAGTAGTAGTAGTAGTAGTAGTAGTAGTAGCAGTAGTAGCAGCAGCAGTAGTAACAGCAGCAAAGCAGCAGCAGTTGCAGCAGCACACAGCGCAGCAGTGTGGTAGTAGTATTAACAGCAGTAGTAGTAATAGTAGCAGTAGTAGTAGCAGCAGCAGCAGGATAATATTTATTTTAATAACAGTGGTGGTGGTGGTGGTCGTGGTGGTAACAGCAGTATTGTGCAGCAGCAGCAGCAGCAGCAGCAGCAGCAGCGCAGCAGCAGCAGCAGTACAGCAGCAGCAGCAGCAGCTTAGCAGCAGCAGCAGCAGCAGCAGTAGTGGCGGTGGCAGTTGTTGTTGTTGTTTGGCGGCAGCAGCCATGTGGTGCAGCAGCAGCAAGGTAGCAGCAGCAGCAGTAGGCAGCAGCAGTAGCAGTTAGTAGTAGTAGTAGTAGTAGTAGTATTGTAGTAGTAGTAGTAGTAATGAAGTATTATTAAGTAGTAGTGATGATAGTAGTAGTAGTAGCAGCAGCAGCAGTCGCAGCAGCAGCAGCAGCAGCAGGCAAGGGGCAGCAGCAGCAGCAGTAATGAGCAGCAAGATAATAGTAGCAGCAGCAGCACAGCAGCAGGAGACAGCAGCAGCAGCAGCAGCAGCAGCAGCAGCAGCATTGCTATCTGATGAAGCAGCAGCAGCAGCAGCAGTAGCAGCAACAGCAAATGCAGCAGCAGCAGCAAAACTACCCTTGGTGATAAAGATGAAGGTAGTATGTAGTAGTAAGTGAGTAAGTAGTAGTAGTAGTAGTAGTAGCGTGAAGAAGAAATGTAGCAGAAAAACAGACAAGATATAGAAAGCCCATAGGAACAAAGCCGGAGACAAATACAAGGGCCATGTCAACGAAACTAGCCTGATGAAGAAATGTCGAAACAGATCACAACAATGGTGTGGAGCCCCTGAATTCATTGGAATTGCACTAAAAAACTGCCAAAGAAGAATTTAGAAAACAGACAGGGTAGCAAATCGCTGAATGGTCATTGGTGCGCACCCGTTTGCACTAGGTAATGACCAAACATTATTTAGGAAAAATTTATCCGTAGTAGTAGTAGTAGTAGTAGTAGTAAATCGCTCCAAACTTCAGTATACAAATGTTCAAGGTAATGACCATAACATTTCAAGACGAAATTCGGACTTTTTAGTTTTATTTATGCTTTATGATTTATTTTAATTTAACAAAATGATTTTGCAAAAAGTAAACATTTTTCGGAGAAAATATTTTGAAAGCTGGATTGTATACCAAACGATAATCTGCATGCAAAATTGTATAACAAAATGGGTGTACAAGTATTTGTACAACAGCAGGCATGACAAGCAGTAGCAAAAGCAGTAGCAAAAAAAATGATTTTGCAATTAAAGTAGCAAGCCGTCGTCGTCGTAGTAGTAGTAGCAGTGGTAGCAGTTAGTAGTAGTAGTAGTAGTAGCAGAAACGTAGTAGTAGTAGTAGCAGTAGTAGTAGCAGTAAGAATAGTTGTAGCAGCAATTATAGTAATAGTAATATGCAGCAGCAGCAGCAGCAGTAGCAGCAGCAGTAGCAGCAGCAGCAGCAGCAGTAGCAGCAGCAGCAGCAGCAGCAGCTAAGCAGCAGTGCGGTGGCATCTGCAGCAGAGCAAGCAAAAGCAGCAGCAGCAACAGCAGCAGCAGCAGCAGCAGCAGCAAACTAGCAGTAGTGCAGTAGCAGTATTAATAGTAGTGAAGCAGCAGCGTAGCACTGGCGCTAGCAGATAAGTATTTCGCAGCAGCAGCAGCAGCAGCAGCAGTCAGCAGCAGTAGTAGCAGTAGCAGCAGCAGCAGTAGCAGCAGCAGCAGTAGTAGCAGTAGTAGTAGTAGTAGTAGTAGTAGCAGTAGTAGTAATAGTAGTATGAAGCTGTCTTTTCCTAGTAGAATAGTTTTTTAATTTGTAATAATTATAGTAATAGTAATATGAACAGTAGTAGTAGTAGTAGTAGTAGTAAGACGATATAGTAGTAGTAGTAGTAGTAGTAGTAGTAGTAGTAGTAGTAGTAGTGGTAGTAGTAGTAGTAGTAGTAGTATAGTAGAAATAGTAGTAGTAGTAATAGTAGCTTTAGTAGTAGTAGAGTCGTAGTAGTAGCAGTAGTAGTCAGTAGTAGTAGTAGTAGTAGAAAGCAGTAGTAGTAGTAGTAGTAGTAGTAATGCAGCAGCAGTAGTAGTTCAGAAACAGTAGTAGAAATATTAGTAATAATATAAGTAAGCAGCAGTAGTGAGCAGCAAATGAAAGAAGAGTAAGTAGTAGTAAGTAGCAGCAGCAGTAATAATAGTAGTAGCAGTAGTAGTAGTAGTAGTAGTAGTAGTAGTAGTAGTAATAATAGTAGTAGTAGTAGTAGTAATAGTAGTATAGTAATTAGTAATAATAATAATACGAATATTAGCAATAGCAGTAGTTTTGAGCAGCAGCAGCAACAGAGTAGTAGTAGTACAGCAGTAAGTAGTAGTAGTAGTAGTAGTAATAGTAATACTAGTAATAGTAGTAGTAGTAGTAGTAGTAGTAGTAGTAGTAGTAGTAGTAGTAGTAGTAGTAGTAGTAGCAGGAGTAGTAGTAGTAGTAGTAATAGTAGTAGTAGTAGTAGTAGTAGTAGTAGTAGTAGTAGTAGTAGTAGTAGTAGTAGTAGTAGTAGTAGTCAGTAGTAGTAGTAGTAGTAGTAGTAGTAGTAGTAGTAGTAGTAGAAGTAGTAGTAGTAGTAGTAGTAGTAGTAATAGTAGTATGAAGTTGCCTTTTTTCCCAGGAAAACCCTTTTTTTCGCGATTTAAATTTTAAAAATCATTTTTCGCCAACTTATAGTAAAGATAGAAAGACGATATTTATACCATTGGAAAGAGTGACATTTTTTCTACCGGATGGTGCTACATTTGTCAAATAGCTTTAGGAGGAGCGGACTTGCTGGGAATATGAAAAAGTGAGGTTCCTCAAACCATGAATTTTCTTGCGTGTTTTGCCGTAAAAACACATTTTTCAAAACGTTACATAACATAACAAATATTAACACATACAAACGAAAATATGACGAAATGAAAGAAGAAAGAAAAACTCGTTTAAATGAGATCAGTCTCATCATTGTAGGTTTAATACTTTTTATTTTCTGAATCAGTGAAGTTCGCTAAATTTGACGATTTCAGTGCTCGCTCACCCGTTTTGAGGCGGGTTTGGAGTACCTAGTAGTAGTAGTAGTAGTAGTAGTAGTAGTAGTAGTAGTAGTAGTAGTAGTAGTAGTAGTAGTAGTAGTAGTAGTAGTAGTAGTAGTAGTAGTAGTAGGAGGAGGAGGAGGAGGAGGAGGAGGAGGAAAAGGAGGAGGAGGAGTAGGAGGAGGAGGAAGAGTGTAGGACTAGCTTCAGACAACGAATTACAAAGGAAAAAACAACTTAGACTATTGTGCACGAAAGCAAATGGCCAGTTATTTACCCCTACAAATAACATTCAAAAATGTCCTAAATAAGTTAATCATAAGAAAACCCAATCTTAGAGTATGATAGTTGTGTTTGGGACCCACAGCACCAAACGTACAATGTACATATCGGTAATGAAATTGAGAAAGTGCAACCGAATGGCGCGCGTTGTGTTACTAATGATTATTAGACATACGCCAAGGGAAATACCAACACTAACATGGATCAGTTACAATGAAAATCTTTAAAAGAACATAGATATAGAGCTATGAATAAACATTTAAATTTTGTTTGAAAGTTGTCAATGGGTAACTGTTAATCCCATTAGATCAGCTTATACTTGAAGCAAAAGCAACGAGATCAAGCTATATATAATAAGTTGCATGGCTCCATCATTTAACATTGATTGTAACCTGCATTCATTTTACCCTTACACAGTGAGTGATACTGTTGAACATAAATCAAAGTCAGCAGTGATGATTTTTTTAAAAAGTTGTTTATATATTACTTTAAAATAAAACCTCGATTAATAGTGAAGAAGAAGTAGTAGTACTGACAACCCGGAAGCTTTGCTTTCTTCCTATACTAGCAATGCGATATTTAGAATTGTTGGTAACTTCGTATTTCATTATATTTGGTTGAAAAAAAAGTAAATACAGAATCAAGACCTTTGGTCCGCCAACGGGGTGTCTTAGAATTGTATTCCTAAATGCAGCTTAAGTTGCTGTAGGAGCATATTTGCTCATTCCCTCCAGTTCTATAAATACATGTATTGGAGCTAACAGTAGTAACAGTGATTCACTATGATGACACGAGGCATAGATAAAACGCAAACGATTTACCTGCAAAAGTTTCCTTCGTATGCTTGTGCGCTTTAACAATTTTCAGGGCATGATTTTTATTTAATATCATTATTTGTTGTTCTTGTCGTGGTCGACTTGACACACAGTTTATTGCTTAATACTAATTCCAAAGGTTATCTATTATTTGCTAATACCAAAGGTCGTCTATAGGGGCCTAGAAGATCAACAATATAATCCACTTGTAGTTGTACTAAATCTTCATCATTATTTACTTCACCGGGTTGTTGTAGGATCTAGATTCTACCTCTACGTAGAATCATTTGCAATTCCTGGATCATCGAAGACGTCAGACGCCAAGATGGCTGCTGTGGTAAACATCAGATTCTTACTTATTTCTGCTTGTCAATTTAGTCCTTTTTTATTATTCATGATCAAATTTGATTCCATTATTTCTTGCATACTTAATGACATCTTTCGTTTGAAGTTTGTAACGTCATTCACTATTCACATTCCATACAATACATAAAAATGACGATTAATTCTATTCTAATAATAAAGATAACACACACACACACAGTGACACACACACACACTCTGTCTCTCTGTCTCTCTGTCTCTCTGTCTCTCTCTCTCTCTCTCTCTGTCTCTCTCTCTCTCTCTGTGTCTCTCTGTCTCTCTCTGAGTCTCTCTCTGTGTCTCTCTGAGTCTCTCTCTGTCTCTGTCTCTCTGTCTCTCTGTCTCTGTCTCTGTCTCTCTCTCTCTCTCTCTCTCTCTCTCTCTCTCTCTCTCTCTCTCTCTCTCTCTCTCTCTCTCTCTCTCTCTCTCTATCTATCTATCTATCTATCTATCTACCTCTCTATCTCTTTCACAAGATATATAGCAAAATCGGAACACGACCACGGGTCATATGGTAGGCCTAGAATGATCTAGATCTATATCTAGACCAAAGTATGAATTGATTTCATGATAAAGTCAAAGACGACCTTTGTATTGTGAAGCCGAAGGGCGAGTTAAAAAGTTAAAGTTAAAGCTTGGTTTTTGTGGGGGGGGGAAGAAAGTTTTTTAGTAAGTAAATGAGTGTGGCTATGGATAAAATTAGTTATCCCAGACTACCGCTTAGCAGCGGGCGAATTTGCCGTCATCGACCGAAAATAAGGTCGTCTTAATCCTTCTATCTCTCTTTTAAATCAAACTCAACCTACACAAAAAATTACTAAGTTATACTTAAAGATCTGCTCTGTACGAAGATCTAAGCGGTTTTACCAGTATATTAGTAGTAAAAGAGATATAGCTCTTCAAAAATAGCTAACTTAACGGTGTACATCGCCGATTTTCATCGCTCAAAAACGGCTGGCACACACTATAAATTCATGTGTTTCTCCAATAGCCTCGCGCAATGCGTTGAACTTAGCTATCGCTTTGCAATGAAGTGTGTGTTAAATTAGCCTTTGAATGAGCTTTCCTGTGCTATCAATTTCTCCAAGCTCCGATATCTATAAATAGCTTTAAACTTCGCGGAAAGTTGACCTATTTAGAGTCGGGGAAAATCCGATCTTTGCCGATTGAAAATGACTAAGAAATTTATATCCTCAAATACAGTGTCCTCTTCCGGTTATCATGTCCAAAAATGACTATGATTGGTTGAATCAACGCGTCGCGCCATCTATGAAAGCAAATGTAGTGCCTTCCCTTTTAGCCCGTTCTCGAGATTTCAGTACTTTCACGTTCACTTTGAAACTGACTGCCTAGCGATCAGCACCAGAACAACACCACTCTCCCGCTCTACTTCATTCCGATTTTAGATCTAGATAAACTTCTTTTCTCATTCAAAAATGGATATATGGATCTTCTTGAAATGTGTGGTAAGTATTTCCTCTATTTTCTTTTAAATATTAAGATACATAATATGACCCAATTCCATTTGCTTATCGATTGTTGACAAATTTGACTGGAGAACGATTGTTTGGTGATTTAGAATTAGACTATGACATGAATAAGCGTAGAAGAGCTAATTTACACTTAAGGTCCACTATCAATATGTGGAAGCATAATAAGACTGTACATTGGTTTTGTAGTTTGCGTGAAAAAGAGCAAAATAAAATTTTAGAGGCAGCCAAAAGAATTCAGAAAATTAGTGTTACAAAGTAAACATTGTGAAGCCCAGGTTCGTGAGAAAGTAAAACACAAAATGCAGGAGAATAAGAGAAAGATGTAAGTAAGAAAGATTTAAAAGATAGGAGAAAAAGCTGACAATGTGACATTTTAGATGCAATTATTTCAGATGGTGGATTGTGTAAGACTAGAGAAGATTTGGATAACTTAAGGAAAAATGGAACCGCAGAAAGTTTAAGAAATCAGATAAGATACAGGAAAATATTTTTGGATGAAAAAAAGCTTAAAAGTATAAAAGTAAGTAACAGGGACCATCAATACACTGTATACATGTAGTTGTTTATTACAGCAAATTTGTGAAGATGAAGATGATAACTCTTTATCTGCAGTCGACAAGAGGAGAAGGATTTTTTCAGACTCTGATTCAAATTCTGATTGATAATATTGAATGATTTTAATTTTGTTATATGTACATGATGTAATTGTGAGTTCCTCGAGCTTGTGTAATTTTGTCTAAATTTAATATATATTCCTTATTCTTTCTTTTCATTTTGCGTCGTCTATCCCGGCTGCGGGGTCGACTTTGAGTGACATTTCTATTACTACTATGAGCCGTCGTCCCTGGGATATACCATACCCAAAGCTGCCATATCGTCTGCAACAACTGATCTCACAGGTTTCAGCTGAGTTTCACAACACAAAGATAAGGCAGACGACAGACAGTTGACCTATTAGCTCTTACTCTTATAATTATTATTTAATGTTTTCTTTTTTAGAGACACAAGTACTAAGTAGGCAAAGTTTCATTGATTTATCTTACCATTTAACATTTTTATAATGAAAAACCTGATTTTTGCCAAAATATTTTCACGAGCGTAGTTATTAATTTTTGCCCGCAACTCTGTATATTTAATTCCTATTATGATTAAACCCACCAGAATTGTATTTCTTGACCCTCAAAGCATAAGTATAAGTAATATTAAGTATGCAAAGTTTCATTGATATATCTTTGCGTTTAAGTTTAAGATTTTTATGATGAAAATGAAAAACCTGATTTTTGTCAAAATATTTTCCCAAGCGTAAATTACTATTTTTTGCCCACAACTCTGTTGATTTAGTTCCTATCATAATTATAACACCATAAATGTATTTCTTGACCCTCAAAGCATAAGTATGCAAAGTTTCATTGATGTATCTTACCATTTAAGATTTTAATGATGAAAACCCGATTTTTGCCAAAATATTTTCCCGCGCGTAAATTATTAATTTTTGCCCACAACTTTGTTTATTTAGTTCCTATCATAATTAAAACACCAGAATTGTATGTCTTGACTCTCAAAGCATAAATATGCAAAATGTTATTGATGTATCTTACCATTTAAGATTTTTATGATGAAAAACCTGATTTTTGCCAAAATATCTTCCCGAGCCCAAATTATGCTTTTTGCCCGGTTTGGTGGTATAATAATTCAGAAAATATTTCTTCTATGTCTCTGAAAAAAATTGGGCTAACTGTCTGGCACCAATCTGCATTTAAGGGAAGTTATATGGTCTTTCTATGATTTATGGCATGTTTATGTACTCCCAAAAATACCATTTTTTGACAATTTTGACCAAAATCATGTGTCGTACAATGTATTTTTTCTCTATTTTGGTGCTGTGTCACAATAAATATGTGAAAGATAACAGTCTCATTGCTTGTTTTTCTGTTTTTCTATGTGTATGGCTGACGTATGCATGTAAAGTATTTAAGCTCATACCATTTTTATGGATTCTAGAGCCTCGTAAAATTGGCATAATTTCACATTTTGAATCATAGCGCAAAAATCATAAGTGGAAAAATATTAGTAAAATTCATAACTTTTTTATTTATCAACCGACTTTTGAAATTAAAATTTTATAGTTTGGAACAGCTAATAAAATGTGTTCCATGTAATTCTGAAAAGTACACTAGTTGAAAGACATCAAAAACAAAATAGTGGGCATGGTTCTTCCGGACGTTATGATGACACAAATCATAGTCCATTTATCCTAGTAATTATGGTCTTTTCTGATTCACTGTGATATTCTTATCGCTATTGTTGCTGTTTTCATTCTGAGATAATAAAAAATATTATAGTTTTAAGTGTTAAGGATCAATCAATTGTAATTAATTTGTGTCATCAGTAACGTCCGGAATATCAGCTGAAACAGAGAAAATCAAAGATAATGCAATATCTATCTGAAAAACTATCCCCAAACTTTTCTTTGCTATTTTTACAAAGCATGCTCTTTTAGATCCATTGGGTTTTGGAAGAAAATCAAAGAAATAGATATTAAACTTGGTTGTGATGTTTCGGGGTTGACCTTTTGAGAATGGCTCATATATAATATATATATATATATGTAACATTGGCGATAAAAAAAATGTAGATTCTAGAATTTAAAAAACAATTAACATAAACATTTGAAATATAATAGTGCATTATATGCTGGGTACCTACTTAGTATTATATTTTTTACAAATATCTAGATCCATACACTTACACCAGAAGGTAGCAATCAAACTGAGGAAGAAAGGAGGAAAAGCTTTTTTTCTTCTCACTTTCATTTTTCGTGGCTTCTAGAGCATTTGTTTTTAATATTTGGTTTAACTGTGACAATGTTTCAGTGGATATTTCTGACTTTTGGTCTTATTTTTAGATTTCTTTGAACAATATATCCTTTTTTGTTGATGTCAGGATCAGTTTACAGCTGTTGCTTTAGATGCAGACCCATCTGAAGGAAAGCCAAAGAAAATCAAAGTCCCTCGCAGGATTCTACACTTCAGTGATGGAACACTTGAAGAATACTCCTCTGATGAGGAAGACACTAAAGATTCAGGAACACAAGCCCTTGTAGACCCAGTAAGATGTTTGTTTTATAAAGAAGCATTTGATAAAAATATCTGGCCTTTTGTTACAATGCATAATTTAAATATATTTACTTAAAATAAGACAAGAAGTTATATATTATATTGAGATAGATCTCTAGCTTTTAAAGGTTCAAATTGTAATAATTTGAATAAGCACTTTTTTGTTTTCTGCAATAACTTTATTGAAAGCACAGATGAAATTGTCGGGTTTTAGAGAAAGAATATTGAGCCAAGAATAATTTTGTTTGAAAATCGAATAATGATATTATATGAGAAGATCTAGATTTTTATTTCTATGCAAAGTAATCCTAGATTTTCTATCATTTTCATTAAATAACAAGGTCTGTAAATAAAAAGGTGTGATGAGTCCTAGAGGTATGCGGGGCAGCTGTTGTTTCTTGTTTTCATGTAATTTTTTGCTGGGAGGGGATAGTAATTTGTAAAATTTTATATCAAATGAGAGAGGGGAGAGGATTAGTTTTGTTTGTGTCGGGAAGGGTGGGCTTAGCAGACCTGCTGTTTATCCTGATTTAATCGGAATCATTCAGATTTTTTAATGAAAATTTGCGAAATTCTGATTTTCTGTTGGCCGATCTCAATTTTTTTGTAATACAACTGCAGTCGTTGCCTGGGCAACATTGTTCCGTATATTCAACATGATGCGATTTTTGTTTTTAATCAGCCAATAGCCAGGTGTCATGCCTGTCCAGGATTCATGTTATTATGAGTAATGGTGTATCGATTTTTCGCTAGTATATTGTTCTCTTTGTCCATTCTTCAGAGTACTCATGCTGTATTTGTTCAAGACTTCAAAAATCGTTGTGATTACGTGTTATTGATGCCTTCCGCAATTACTAGAGCCTTGAATTTCAAACTGATCAAACATTTAAACATAACGCTTCGCTGATATTCAATGGTTTGTTAGATCTAGATCTAAACGTCCCTAATATTAGGGACGTCTAGATCTAGGTCTAGATGATCTGTATCTGTACTCTTAAGTAGATCTGATAAATCTAAATCAAGTCGAGATTAAAATCTTGGAAACAATATGACTCCCCCTGCAGCAAAGTGTGATCACACGCGTGACAGAGAGAGAGAGAGAGAAATGTCGTGTGTGTGTCAAAAGAGAGAAATAAGAGAATTTTCGTGTGTGTTTCATGCGATCGCGAATGTATATGTGAGTGTGTGTGTTAGAGAGGGAGTGAGCAACAATTTATGAAGTGAAAGGCAAATGCAAGGAAGAATAGAGGTTGGTGGATGATAATTGACAGGTATGTCATGCACGTATGTCAGACCGGTTAGCAGGAGTGGGATGGGCCTGTGTGTGTGAAGAATGTGAAAATATGATTTGATAGCAATGATTAGCAAGATAAGTGACCACTGATGATAAAGAGACGAAAAGTGAGTGTGTCTTCCACTTCCAGTGTGTAAACAATGAGTGGGAAGGAGGCAATTGTAATGCTGATTTAGTACTAGAATTCAGGTTTTATTGGGGAGGGGGGGGGGGGGCATTATAATGGAAATTTTTTCTTGGGAAAAGGCAGAACTATCGTCAACAATTACCTTATTTTATTATTGTCAAGTTCGAGATAAGGCGACCGGCTAACTCTTTACCTGAAATCGTTCATGTGTATCCTGATTTTCTAGGTCCTGATTTTTTAAAATTTAGAGTGGCAGACCGGCTTAGGGCTGTCAATTATTTTTTTATTTTTGTTGTGGAGTTGTGTGTGTTTCATTTATGGTCTTCAATTGTGTAATTTTGCAGAAAGGTGAGAACTTCTTTCTTTCCTTTTGCTTGATTTCTTATAATACTTATTATATATATGAGTTTTTCTTTATGTTTTACTTTTAATTGTTTTGTGATTTGGTGTGAGTGACTGAATTCTTTGTTTTTTATTCTTACATCTATAGAGTATGAACACTATACCACGCCCACTATGTGTATCTTTTTAGTGATTATGTTATGTTCAATAATTCTACAATGAAGAGTTATGGAATTCATTTATGACTGACTTCCCTTTTGTTTCGACGTCCTTTTCGTGTTTGTTTGCCAGTAATATAAATCCTACCAAAACCCCTGAGATCACCTTAGTTGTGGATGTGGGTAAAATCAAATGAAATCAAAATTCTTTTGGCAGTCAGAAACATTTTTATTTAATTTAGCTTCCAAGTAAACAATTGATGCAAATCAACAACTAAATATTAGCAACAAATGACGTATTTTAAAGAACAAATGACAAATGCTGTGGTAGCATCGATACTGTCCAGTGTCAATGCTATGGGGTACTTTATGTAAGTGGCCGTGTCTATTGTACATACTCTACATTCTGAAGCCAGTTTTGCTTTGTGCTGTTATCTTATAAACAGCACTGTTCTATCTTAAATATGTTTTTATTGTGTTTAAGCATTCATTTTGTTCTCTCTCTTTCAGAGGTCATTGCATTGGATGCCATGGTGTATCTACTACATGAGTACAGGAGCCAGAAAATCTCTAGCAAGTAAGCCTTCTTGTATTTTAAAACATCATATCATAACACAGGACAAACAGATTAAATTACAAATTTTGTGGTAAATGTCTTTGCAGAATATAAAAAATTTAAGCATTTTATGTTAAAAATCCAAGACATCAAGAGAATTTTTCCTGAAATGACACAAACAGAAAATCCTAAACAATGAAAATTTACGATGATTGAAAAAGTGTATTCTTAATTTCATGATGAAGAACCTCGACACAAGTCTACATTGAAATATCAAACCCATAACTGAAATAGGAAAATAGATGGATTCTTAGACAATTCTGTTCGCCAGATGTTGATAAATTTCTTCATCATTTAAAATTATTGCGTTTACAATAATACTTTTTTTAATAATAGATTGTGTTTTGTTTAGTTGGGTCGGGGGTATATTTTTTATTTGCTCTCCTTGTGGATGCCCTGGATCAAGAGGATTTCTTTACTACGTGTACTTCATCCTCATCAAATGAAAATGTTTCATAAAATGTTAATTGTTTAGCTGTGATTCATGGTCATATCATTGGTTACCTTGTAAAGAACATGTTTTTTCAAATATATTTTAATAGACACTTGAAGGGCTCCATCATAAAACGCGATACAGTAGAGACTGCCTAATTGCCCGCCACGTTAATGCCTATTTCGCCTAAATGTCTGCAATCTCAGTGAAACCGTTTTTTTCTATATAAATTGCTGCCCGGTCTCATGACAACTGCAGATATCATTTTCTCCAAATTTTCATAAAATACATCTGTAAAAATATTTTTGTTAATCATACATCTCTGATATGGCTTGTGCCTGTCAACAACGTGCCATGCATTGCAATCACCCTTCATTGCCTATCCATTATAATGTAATAAAAGATTACCAGCCTTCTCTTTTTAACTCCACTCACCCAGTGTACATTACAGCCTTTGTTCCATTGGAATACTGGTTTGTCACTGGGCAATCAGAATTGAACTCTTTCAGACTCCGTCCACGGCTCTTTCTTGATGCCGTAAGTTGAATGATTGAATGCAATCACTTGGTGTTATTAGTAGACCGCGCACGCATTGCGATCGAGGGACAAGGTGTGAACAGTTTTACTGCTCGCATTGGCCGTATCAATTGTGTCTTCGTGGCGAGGAATGGTCAACCCGTCTGCGCGCTCACCACCTCAGTGCTAAATAGTTTCCAAGTGTTACTATTTTTCGCATTAAATTTGTGTAAATATTAAATTTTTGCATTCTACTCGATGAACTCCCTTGGTGATCATTACCCCCCCCCCCCCCCCAATTTGCACCCGGCATTTAGGCGGTCACTACAGTATATCAAAATGTCTCGAAATGAAGCGGTGTGCAGAAAGATGGACACATGACAGCGACTTGTATGGAAATCACCAGGAAAGCCTGTTCCATCATCTTTCACTGCGCGCATGGATCTTCAACTTCAATTTTTGTTACCTGTTGGTCTACTGTGACATTGTTCACATCGACCCTGATCTTGTTCGTCTTTCACTTGAATTAACAAGTAACATTCACAACAAATGAAAGTTGACCGACACTGCATTTTAAAAATGTTTTGTGAGTTAACATCAATGCAATGACCTTTTGATTACTACAAAAAGGTGATATAAATGGAAAAAATCGTCATGTCCCCAACATTTTGTTATAACCATGTTTGAGTATTTCAAAACCCTCAATTCCTCTTTATGATTTATTAATAGCATGATATTTATCAACAATTGATTGTAGTTGACCGACCAACAAATCTGGTAATTGTAGGATTGAAAAAATCGTCATGTCCCCAACATTTTGTTATAACCCACTTGATTTACCTCTGTAATTGTAGGATTGTAGTTTTTAACCACTTACCTTGTACTCTCTCTTCCAAACCAAGTGGCTGATTACTGTGGTGAAAAGCTTGCTTGGTTATTCGGCATTACCTCCCTAAATATGGGTATGCGATAGAAGAACACAACAGACTACACAAAGAGGTGAGTCCTGACAGTCTCATATGTTGCTCCATTACCGTATACTAGGTATTGTTTCATTATGAATTCTTTCCATTTATAAGGGGAAGATGGCAGTCCTTGTTACGGTGCCACCCTTTGCATTCTGATAGTCAAATACTGAGGGCAGTTCATTGGTTAAGCTACACCTGATCTCATCAATCAGCTGATGTCGAAAGACGAGGCCATTTATTGCGTTCATGAAAATTATAATGAATCATTAATAGAAATTAATGCTGTAGCAAACAGATGTAAATCCTTCTTGTTGTCACAATTTTGAATACAAGAGTCAGTTGAGGGATTTTGTCGCCATAAGATATTTAAAATTTGCAACTATTCAGTGTTTTTAGAGATAAGCACTTTAATGTTACATCTGGCAATGGTGACAAAGACTGCAATCTTAACTCAATAAAGACTCGCTGGCCCTATATGGTCGGCACATAGTCCGAAGGCAGGCACTGTTTACACACCATTTATTCATAGAGAACCTCAACACGACAGGGGATTTAACTGTGAAACGAAAGCCTAAGTATCTACTGTCTTATTTACACCCCTTATAATTAGCTGGGCCTCTTTGTTTATAGTTCCAAGGCTATTTTTAGATGAGTGTAACAAAGCAAAATACTTTGATTACATATGTAACATTTGTAACAAGTCTCTTTATGTCCGTTTTGTGGAGTGTCACACCGAATACAGGAATTGATTTTTTCATGAAAAAGATCCATCTTTTCCATAATTTAGTTCCATATTATGTTATGGAAATGTATTCAGCTGTGTAGTCATTTTTGTAGGGGGAAAAACAAATTTGCCATCCTTAATAAACTGCTCTTTTGTGATGTGAAAGCATACACTTGATATTCAAGGTGTGTGAGAAAATTTTGAAACACTGAAATGTTCCCCTGAAAGGAAAACAAATTTATCTTTATCATCACTGATAATAAAAACGTTTACATCTGCAGGGTTGCCAAGTTTGAAAAGTCAAAATGAGGGACAGTAAAACTGACCGATGTATTTGATAAATTCATAGTTAATCATAGACGCCGTGCGCGCAGAATATATTATTCTCTCATTCCCACACCTAGCTATCACGAACCTTTGTATAAACTTAAATATAAATTTCTGGATTTCAGTTTTATAAATAGCTAGAACACACCAAGGATACAAAGTCAATATGAATGACAAACAATCTAGAGTCTAATTTAGACTAATGACTAATAATATCATTATTAAAACAATTTCAAATTAGCAGCAACACCCAAACAGGCACTATAATGATGTAAACGTGGTCATGTTAGTGTTAGTCACATTAGGGTACCTCTACGGCACGGGTCACCAAATTCTTTTCAAAGGAGGTTGGATAAATGAGAGAATACCGACCGCATGCCTGATTTTAACTTATTTTGTTCAATACAGTACCGTATGAATATATTAAAAATGAGGACAACAAAGTTATTGAATAATCAATACACAAAATACAAAAAAAAACCGACAACAAACATGTAATTACCAAAAAGTCATCAAATTAAATGATGTAATAATAATATAATATGATAGTTATAATAGTTATATCAGACCGAGTGCACATATTGAAAAGATGGGGGTGGGGGGGGGAGAAAGTTTATAATATTTCCAGCATGGTTGCATGGCAGCGGGCTGGACGATCTGACATCTGACCCATGGGCCGTAGTTTGGTGACCCCTGCTTGCCCACAGGCTGTAGTTTGGTGGCATCCGCTTTATAGCATGAAAGGACAGTCTACTATGATTTACTGTGAACAGAATTAGCTGTGTGTTTTGTATTTGCATTAAATAGTCAAAAGAGCATACGTCAGACATTTTTGTACATTACATTTTGCTTTTTGGGTGATTCACAGTTAAATAGGATTTATTGTTGTACTTTCATTAAGATTTTTCTAAATTGATAAACAAAAAAGACATAGACAAATGCGATTTAATAATCTTAACACTCAATCAATGTTTAAGTAGAAAACAGAAAAGTATATGATTGCGTATTTTTTTCATGGTCAAAATTCATTGATGTTTTCATTTTATATCATTACACTTTGCAGTTTGCAGAAGAACAGAATAAAGGAGGTCACAATTCACAAGAACTTAAAGCAATGTCTGCTATTGATGTGCAAGTAGTTGATGGGAAATATGGCCCTTGTGATGTTAAAGTCGTTGATAACATACCATCAGACGTGGAACCAAAATACTGAGTTTCCTTCTGCATGGCCCTATATAAGTTACCCTCTCATTATATTGTGATATCATTTCATTTAATTTGACCCATTACACTTACAGCCATTTCACAAAAACCTACCTTTTTCTCAGCTAACCCATTATGTCAAGATCATTTTTTTACACTCACTCTATCACCTATATATATCTTATCTTATGCTTGCCATTTATTTAAGATAACATTCCTGCTCATTTTTTAATGGGTGCCTTCACCATCTTCACCATGTGGTTTTTTTTTACACTGTACAGAGTGTGCAATATTGCTTGTTTATAAATTATATCGTGGGTTATTGAATTTTGATGATTTTGGAAAGAATTAAAGATTGGATCTGATTGCTTTAGAATGAAATTACATGAATTGGTCTCATGTTAATTTTTTTTTTAAAGTTACTTATTGTATGTGATGATCTAGTATGATTTAGTAAGTATGTTAAAGAGACTTGGGCTACTTTTCTTCTCCTTTATTCATATGTATATATTATATAACATTGGTGTTTTGTGGATTTTATGTCATGGTGATGTTATTGACTATTGAACGTACGTATGAAAAGGAAGCCTATAACAATTTGAAATGATAAAAAATGTACAGGCTTTACAAAGAAGGAAGTTTCAACACTTTCTATACCAGCAGCCGTTTTTGTACCTCAATGCTTCCCAGCTGTTTTGGGGCCTTATTCCCTCCCATTACCAGCTGGTTTGGGAATGTTTTCAGAAATAGGGTAGAATTAGGTACTCCAAACCCAAATTGAATTAATCAGAAAAAGATTATCCAATGTAGATATCCTGAAAGAGTTTTTTATTCTGATTTAAATGATACCAAAATCAACATGATGGGTTTATTTTCACGGAAGTTATGCCCTTTTGAATTTCGCGCAAAATGGGCCAAAATATGGTCTGGCGACTTACGACTCAAAATGCCATTTTCAGACCGCTATTGTATAATAACAAATTAAGCTAACCCCTTGAAAACCACTAAAGTAAGAGATAATGTTGCTGACAGTAGGTCCAATTTTTTTCAGGATGCCTGAAAGTATACTTTTTAAGTTATACTCTTAGAAAATATGCCGCGAAATCAATTTCGCACGTTTTTAGTTAATGGGGCCGAAAAACAGAAAAAATAGGAATTTCAAAACCTTTTAAAATCTTTACTTTTTAACCAATCTTGTCGATCTTGGTATCAAATGAAAGAGGAGAAGGAGCTCTATCCATTCCTGATTAGATAAACAACATCAAAAGAGAAACATAACTACAATAATGGCTTGGTTATGACATGATTTCAGTTTATTAAAATATTTACAATTTTAAAAAATTCAGTAAAAAAAAATTATCACAAGAAAGTTTTTCCCCCACCAGATATATCACCAATAAATATGAATTTATCAACATAAAACAAAAAAACGCCTCCAAATATGTTACAAAGTCAAATAAAACTTCATTAACTAGACCCATGATTTCAATTTTATTTCAGACTAAAAAAAAAGAAACACTAATTAAAAAATTGTTTTAAATTTGAGATTAAATCTTCTTGAGTACCTGACAGAGTTAGAATTTTATCTTTGATTATTTCTGTTATTTGTTTTTTAGATTTACCAGTTGTTGAAAGATTTTTTTATTAATATGCCTACTTGTTCACTACTTTCACAAACACTTCCGTTGTTATCTATCCTTCTTATTAATAAACCATGTTTTTCTAAATCTGCTGCTGCCGTGTCAATTTTCTTTTGCTGACTTTCTACCATGTTCTGTTTTAATTTGATTGAGATTTCGTTTTTAACTGATTTAGATTCCTCATCTAAGGTGACTTGATGATTTACTACTTTTTGATGTTCCATTCATAATCTAAATGGAGAGTAATATTTTTAGAATCTAATATTTTTTCTGCTACTTGCAAATTTGAAATAACTAAACCTTCAGCATTCATATTAAGGCATGTTTGGGTTGATAGCAATGTTTCAAAGTTATGATCAAAAAGATGTTTACCTACTATTCTCATATCTTCACTAACTTTATGAGAAGCCACTCCTGCTTCAGACCGTAAAAGAATTGTAGCTTGTCTAATATTATCTGCATAAGCATTATTTTCTCCTGATTTTACTTCTACTTCATGAAGTTTCTTGTTTGAAAATCTTTTCATTCAGACTATCATTGCATTTATTGACTAATTTTGTTTCTTTCTTCAAAGTTTTTACCTTTCTTTTCTTTATTTCCAAGGTGGCTTCTAAATAATTAATGACACTATCTTTTTGGTCAATTTCAACTTTTCTTTTTCTTTCTGAATTTTGCAAATGACAACTGGTGGTGGCTAATTTAATACTGTTTCTGGAAATTTTTCTTTTTAGATTTTGGTTTTCTCTTTTCAGATTCATATTCTCTTCTTTCACTTTTTTTTTAAAATCTTCAAGTTCCTTTTCAAACTTGGCTATTTTGATTTTTAGACTTTTCAATGACTACAGGGTTATTGTTACTAATGTTACCTTTCTCTACACTTTTGTTTGATGAACTGATGGAACTGTTAGGAAGGTTAGATTGTTTACGTTTAGGGTTTGTTTCGTTAAAGCAAAATTCTTCATCTAGAAACTTTTGATAATTATCAATTAAGGAGAAAAAAATTGTAATAAATTAATGATTGATTGATTGATGAAATTGAAAGTTGCTGAAATTACCGAATAGTATCCAATAATGGATGGGTATATGCTCAATGAGCATGCGCAACATGGATTGGTCATGTGATCACAAATCATTTAAGATTTCTGAGCTATAAATAAAAAGTACAGGAGTGTGTGGAAACGTTATTGTTAATGTTATGCTCTTTTCTTTTAACAAGTAAATACTGAAAAGAGTTTCATTTGAAAGAAGAAAGAATTGATGACATCAACTGTTCATTTTGGGTTTTCAATATAATGTGTATGTATGTGGCATTATGATAAAAATTGTAAAGCCAATCTTTTTTTGTCTCTGTATTTCACCCTTTTCAACAATTAAACTTCAGGGAAAAAAAGAACACATGAAAAACTTTCTAGTTGCCTCAAATTTTTTTTTTTTTTTTTCAACACTTCTCTTTTACCCTGACCTTTAGTGATCTTAGCTCTCTGAAGTGGGGGTTCCTGATTATCTTGGGTTCGCTCCTCAACTCTCCTCCTCTTAAGACCATACCCTCCTCAGTCAACATCACCTCCATCATATCACCATACTAGATGTACTACACTCCTGTTTTTCTCCATCACCTCTACTACTCCTATTACTTTCAGTTTCCTCGCAGCCATCATTGACTATATACACATATATTTATAATCGTCAAAATCACTATCTTATTCCACCTCCAAATCTGATTCATCAACATTGGGTGCTCTGGATTTTCAACTCCCAGTGTAAACATTAGAGATAATGTAAAGAAATCAATAACCTTATATAGAATGAGTGCTCAGTGGAACAGTAATGGATAGAAAAGGAAACTGAAGTAGAAAATATAATAGTAATAGCATTTTACAATAAATTCAACGATCGTCAAAATTGGTAGCCTTTGCACAGTTCACAATACTGAATTTCGATTTCCGTTGAAATTAATCACGAACAAAATATAGCAGCAGAAATTCGACAATCATCAAAAACGGGATGAAAAGTGTTACGGTATTAGTAAATATAATGCTGTCTTATGATCGCTATTGCTGTTGGCACATGTTATATATTATATTGATTGTCAACACAACAACAAACTGACCATGCCTACAGTGATCTGCATAGTGTATTTTTATAAATATATAATACAATGCCCCTATTATATTTTGAGAGAATTTTTTTTATGACCACCTTTTAACATATTTGAGCATTTTATGTTTAATTGCATTTCTCACGTTTACAATCAAACTGTCTTACTCTTGATCTAACATGCTATTGTGCCTGGCTTATATTATAAAGCACAAAACACCTGTTGCCCTGTTTATAATCTCTTGTTCCAATAAATTTATTCAAGAGACACTGTGCCCGTTGTTAATCAATATGCAGTGCAAACGAAAAGAAGCTTGCAAGTTTTTATTGATTTTCAACTTTGTTACAAGGGAACTTTTTAAAAACAATTAGGAATTGTAGGATTGGGGGGGGGGGGGGGGGGTTTTGTTGTTATGAATTCAATTATCTAACTAGGGCGTCCCTGTCAGTATGTAAAGTTCCTTTAATGCTGTTATGGCCTATAGAGCCGGAGCTTATCCCGGTTAAACGAAACAGGTGATAGTGATAATAATTATCTCCTGGACAGGGTGCTAGTCTGCTAATCTGAGACAGAGTTTTACTCCCAAGATAGTGCTTGTACCCATTTGCATCTCGATCGAGTGGGGAAAATGCATGTTAAGTGTCTTTCCCAAGGAACACAATGTCGGGCCTAACTCTGCCAGAATTCACTCTTCAAAACTGCCTGGCCACTGACAGGTGTTAGTCAATAACCTTTAATGAATAATATGTTGCCTTTTGTATGTTTAGGGTTTTTGTCATTTTACTTTGTTGTGTGAGGGGAAGGGGTGGGTTTTTGTTTGTTTTATTAGTACTAGGTTATTTAGGGCATTGCAGGTGCTTTATTTGGGTATTTTCCCATTGTTTCCTTCTCTTTTATTTTACAAAAACTATAAAACTGTTGCTGCTATTAGTTTGCCAGCAGATGTTATAAACATGAATACCGGGTGGTAAGTTATGGCCTCTGCTACCTTGGCTTTATTAATATCTTAAGTCTCACTAGGAAATGACACACAATACATGTGGTTATTGAATGATGCCACCTGTACTAAGATCCTTTGTGCAAAACTAGGGGCTGGATGTAGATATAAGTTTTGACAATGTTTTGACAAGCTTTTCAAAGAAAGTTATGGAGCAGAACAGTTGAAAGTGATAATAATTCTGCTTTGATGAGGAATAGTGATATTGATAATATTAGAAGTTGTTCTTGAAATCTTAATCTTTTTTATATGCTTTTCTATTTTTCTTCTCATGGATATTGATTTTATTTTAGTCATAATAAGTATTATTACGCATATCTACTTTTTTTACATGTCAACTTATCTATATATTTATATTAACAAACATTGAACAATGATCCCAGGTTCTTTTGTCACACACCCTCTCATTGAGCTGTAGTCAAAAAGGAATCAACCAATTCAACACAGCATAAATAAGAAGATGCCAATGTCATACCCATTTATACTGCCGGATCTGACATTCCAAAAGAGAACTTTATTTATACTATAGTGAGGAAAGAAAATGAAATTTTTGACTGATTTCATTTAATGTTTTTCATCCATGGAAATGTTCTACGACCTAGTATCAGTGTAAGTGTAAGTACTTCCAGGTGGAAATTTTTTTAAGCTTTCTACTTGCTCATGATATCACAAGTTGCTGTACTGTAAGTCAAATTTATTGTCATGGGGGGTGCCAAAAGGTTCAACAATAGAGGCATGTTATTGTTACGCCCTTCCTAAGAATTGGATTCCTCACTATTTTTTCCTCTTTTCTGTGTGAGTGTGAACAGTTTTACTGTAAACTCTTTATCAGGGGGATTCGGTAATCCATATGCAGGTTGTGACATTAACAGAGAGGGAGAGTGGGACTTTTCTACGTTAGACAGAGCGTTATTGTCAATTGTGTGTGTTAATATATTTATAATAATTATAAATATGACCTAGTTGTCGTGTGTGATGGAGTGTAAAGTTAAGAGTATGAGTCTAAAACGCTTTAGGAGTGAGGGAGAGCTAGAGATATAGCCTACACATGAAGGATCTATGTAGTTATACAATATGTACCTAGATCTAGGTCAAGATCTAGCTTTCTTCTACGATGAGGAATGCAATGTTGCTCATGATGCTATTGCTAATGTTAATGCGTGTGAGAGAGAGAGTGAAAGAAATTTAGATCTGCTGATGGAGTGTCAAACTAAGAGTTGGAAACACTTGACATAAAGGAAAGGAAAGCTTGAAAGAATGAGAGCCAGTGATGTAGATTGTGTGTGTGAGGAGAGAGGAATATAGATATCAAAAGTGAGAGGTGGAAACACTTGAGGGAACAGGGTTAGTTTGAAAGAATGATAGAGGATCTAATCTAAACATGTAGTTACAGCTAGGTATAACTTTCTACAATGAGCAATGCAATGTTGTGAGTAAGAAAGAGAGTTGTCCGTGTCCTTTGCTTAAGTTACTTTCTTTTTCTTTTTTGCAGACTATGTAGGGAATACTTTCCTTTCTGTTTAAATTTACATGTACTTAGGAATATGGATTGCAACATCTTTCCCTAATACCTGACTATACCAAGCTTTGCTCTTGCGCCCTCTCCACCATATGCGTCTTCTAGTTTTACTTTTTAGTTTAGGCAGACACAACAGTTTTATGGCCGGCTTGTCAGCCAGGCAAAACGACACATTTCAAAATTCAATGGGCTGGCTTACACAATTAGAACACCTCATTTCTATAGATTTTAACTGTTCTATATGCTCCATTCAGAATACATTGTAATAATAAACTATTTCGTGTAGCCCACTTGTTTTTATACAAAAGTTTGGTGTACAGTGCAATCCCCGATAACGACATCGCTCGGGACCGAACAATCATGTCGTTATCGGGGGATGTCGTTATTCAGAATTTTTCAAAATGGCGGCGAAAGGGGGCGTTACAAGTGAGGCTAGTCAATTGGGAAGATGTGGTGGGGCCCTGAAAAGGGCCGGTGTGTTGGGGGTGGGGTTGGTAGAGCCAGCAGATGGGTTTACTAGCTGGTTGTCACGGCCTTGGTACCCTCAGAGATGGAGAAATAATCTCACACGTTGTCAGTGGCCGAAAAAGAAGTGTTTTCATTGCTAAGAATACGTCTCAATTTTGTCAATATTGATCAAATTTTCATGTCAAATGTAGTGTTTACGGCTAGACTTATGTCGTTATTGGGAGGTTTCACGTCGTTATTTGGAGGGTTTTTTTTACTAATGATATATAACAAAAAAAACGGGACCAGGGATCCATGTCGCTATCAGGGGATTGTCGTTATCGGGGGATTGCACTGTATTTTCAATTGGCGTTGCACATACATGTACATTTTATGCAATTGTATTTTTACAATGAATTGTATTATATTTCTCAGTACCTAACTTTTTGGGGGTTTTTTCGTTGTGATATGTTAATTAAAGCATTTTTTGTTTGCACAGTATTGACGTTTTTACTGTTGTCATGTAGTAGTATTTGTGAGCTGTTCTTATAATCTGTGTGTGTGTGTGTGTTTTGGGGGAAGGACATAGAGAAGACTATTTCGTGTTTTAAGAGTTTATAAAATAATAAAATTTCTTATCTGGGTTTTTCCTCCATACTTTTCTCTTCTACTTCCATGTTTTCCTTGCTTGGTTTTTTTCCTTTCCAAGTTCACTTTTATTAGTTTAATTTCTAAATGGATTTTTCAATCTCATTGTATTATGCTCTCTAGCTATCTATAAACTTATACTTATACTCATATTTAATATTCATCTGTAGCAACTTTTGAATGTGTACTGTAAGTGTGTGCATTAGTTGAGCGCCGTTGGTTGGTGAGCTATCTGGTATCTCCCATTTCTTTCTTTCCTTTCACTCATTTTCACCCTCGTACCCCTATCTTATATTTTGCTGCTTAGTGGACAGTTCGCGGGAGGTGTCGATAGGTCATACTTCTTTCCTTTTACTTTTCCATTTACATGTCTTTTATTTTGCTGTACTTGTACTCTCATTTTTTAATTCACCATAAGATCATTGTATGAGAGGGTAGATTCCAATGAAACCAAACAAATTACAGAATCTTGCACTTGCAGCTTCATCATCTAGTCTTGGTTATCACGTACGGTGGACAGGGTAAAGTAAGTCCCATACTAGAGTCGAGCGTAGGGTAATCAGGAATAGTCCTGATTTTTCTTGGCATACGATGGACAGGTTACGGAGTAAATTCAAATGAAGACGGGTGAAGAAATTTGGGCTTGCACACCACACTATCAACTAACGTTAACATGTATTTCGATTTCAGAGTTAGATCTAGGGCTCTAAACTCTAACATATTGTTTTAGTTTCACTCAGTGAAAGTGCAATGAACGATTTGATTTACCCACATCCATAACTAAGGTGATCTTCTGGTTTTTCGTAGGATTTTTAATCTTGTTCAGACTGCCCCGTAAACAGCCAAGGGATCTTTAACGTGCACACAGTATTGTGATCTACACACGGGACCTCCTGTTTATCGTCAGTCTCCGATGGAACTATGTGCCGATCCACCTACCTGGACCAGGGGAGTAGATTTTTGCTCGAAAAAATTGAGAAAAACATTGAACCGTTGGCGAGGCTCGAACCCACTACCTTTTGGTTGAGAGGCAGACACCTTGCCTCTGAACTACCTAGTCCCCCGAAAGTACTGGGAAAAAAGTTAAGAGGCACGATCTGAACCTTGCAGCAAGCCTGTGACCTGTAGTTCTCAACTCGGCAAGGACATCTTTATTTTTGATTTGCCCTGAATTATCTCTATTCTCTTATCTTGATTCAATTCAAGCTTAAATCATCGGATGGTTTGAATTTGACATCTGCCATGTAATTCCATTGGAGAACAACAAACAGAAATAAACCGTTAAGATGTCATAATGAAATAAATGCTTGCACACTGTTTTTAATGGTGAAAGATTCAACATTACTACACAACTACTCGACGTTCATTAACATCAATCATTTCAGTAGTTAAATTATTACAATGACAATACATGTACAATAATTCAAGTTAGTATTACGATGTTTACATTTACATACATAGAAAGATAAAAAGGAACATTTATTTACTTATTTATTTACATTTACATACACAAGTGAAAGTACCAAAAACGGACATGAATCCATTAATTAAAGTTTAACGCTGATTGAAGAACACATAGCCAGGAATTATAGTAAATATATTCACATAATAACTTATGAATGGCCAAATGTTTATCTGGTCACTCCTAGTACACCAAAAAAAACCAATCAGATCAGATTGTCAAACATGCATGACACTATTGATACAATGTCCCTTGCTCAAAGGGTGATTATCACCTGCACTCGTTTTGTTTTAGTTTTATCTTAGCGCAGTAAGCCCGTGGAACAAACTGCCAACATAAATTAAATTAAGCAGAGGTACTACCAAATACTTCAAAAATGTACTTTTTAATTAAAATCTGATTAACCGTGGTTACATTCAAAATCATGCACGCTGACACTACTAACACTACTAACAGTGGCAATGGCAGTACTAGTAATAATACTTAAAACTAAGAGGAAGAAGATGAATACAAATATGTTCAGGCAAAGTGTGAAAGACATTGGCAGGTCAAACATCGTTACGACCTTTTGTAATACAAAAATTGTTATGCGTATACAATTTACAGCCAAATACAAAGGTTCTTAATTTACAAAATGTTGGGGTTTTACAGTTAAAATTGAAAGTCTGGGTGACTTCTACTTTTACTAAAGGACCAAAATTAATCTAGTTTGTAATAATCTGAAGTTAATTAAAGAAATATTATACGTAATTACATAGAGCAAGTAACACAATGACAATCTTTACCATTCCACAACAAAGTAAGATTTTTTAAATATATAAACCCACGCCACACAAGTCATATTCACACTTAAGACACTCCCACTTTCGTTTATCACAGACAGTCAACGTAGTCAAAGCATTCAGACTGTTCATTCTCTCACTGGCATCCAAAATTGTCCTTTTCAACATAGGATTGACACATCTCGCCTGAAAGGCATGTTCACAAAAGAATAAACATTGCTCGGCCACTTCCTGGAGAATGTGACACGCAAAATAATAGCGCCATGGTCCTTCACAAATCTTCCGAACAGGGAATCAACGCTTTCAGAAAGAACTTTTTTCACTAATAGATTTTCAGTGACCCCTCCTTTCCCAGGAAAGTGGAAGGAGTTAGCATCATAATATTATAATAATTTGTCACAATACCTTCGCTTTGTGATGATTTGGAATAAATGGAGTGAAAACGTCTTTTGATTTCCATTTAGAATGTAGATCTATTTAGATGCTATGAATTATAAAACATGACATCGGGTTGAAAAAATGACACATCAAAATCATTTGCTCTAATCCATCCATCGGGTATCGTTAAATTGGTTTAATCACCCTTTCGAGCAATAAAACTAAGTATCTAGCCTGCTGTCTCCTCATTCCTTCAAAAGACTGGCCACCAAACCCATTTCGGGTGTCAATAATAGGATTTTAGGGATTTAATAGTTTCTTAACGACTTTACGCACGCGAATTTGTATAGCAATTTTCACGCCCACACAAATGTGGTCAAAAGTTACAAACGGTTGTACCTTCGTCGGTTGATCAAGGATCTTTTGAGTTTTATGAAGCGTGATCTCGTCTTCGTGGTAAAATTTGACGTTGTAGTCGCCGGTTTTCGGTCGTGTACAGCTTTGGATACATGACAGGAGATGTGTCTTTTACATCCTTTTCTGATAATAGAGATTTAATTTTCTAATATCTGATTCCATGTTTTGTTTTTTAACCGACGCTTTCGTGGATAGACGTCTGAGGTGACACTGAATCTTTTCTTTTATACTATCCACAGCGTCTACGGATTTAGAATCCCGATCACCGAAGGTATCTTACAGAAGCAACGATATTTGCTTGTTGTGTTGGTCTTGTCCTGCCCCAAACGAGTGTATTTCCAGAAATTTGATTGTGAGTTTCTCGGAAACCCCATCCGTTTAGATATATGTAATCGGGATGCGATAAAATTGTGTTTTCTTGGGATCGTTCACAGTAACTAAGATCGCATCTTTGAAATCGATATTCTCCGGGTTAAAATCGTCTAGGGGCAACGATCTTCGGTCAAATTCAAACTCCTTATATTCTAGAACACAGGTTCCTCCCAATTTTAATTGCAAGGAAGGTCTGTCTCCGATGTACACACCGTCTACCAATAAATCAGTGTCCCCTATATAAGTTTTACAAACAACGTCGTTGATATCAAGATCGTTATCGTGCGCGTTGATTATATTATAAGAAAGAACTTTCCCAGAAGCCTTTCTCATTATCAATTTCGGAAATAACTTGGGAATGCGCTCTCGATAATCTCTCCTATCTTGTTTTTCTTTTCCAAAATACATCCATAAGATCTACGTAATCGTTGAGTTCCCAATTAGCCAAAGATTCCTTCACTGCATCGGTTTTGAGCTGTTCTTTAACTGCATCTTGGACCAACTCTAAAATTTCCATAGTGCCCTTTGCTCTTCCGTCAGCGTTCTGGTGTACAACTCGATTCACATTAATGACATTGACATACTTATCTTGTCCTCGTCGTTCTTTCTTAACGACGTCAGACATCCTGGAATGAGAACAGAAAGTGGTTCTATTTCGCCTCCTTCGTTTCTATATTTGATGGGTAATCTATAATAAAAGACTTTATTCCCTTGTTTGTCTTTATAAGCACACGCAAGGGTTCAGACAACATTTTCTTCGTTGAGATTGCTTGGATTGAGTGTCATTTTATAAGGGTTTCCGTTTTCCTTAAGCCATTTTTTAAGTTCTTCCTTAAGCAGTTCTGTAATGTTCATGGGCCAAAGTACTAATACCATCTCCCAGAATAACTCTCTTATCATCATTTGCTGATAGAGCCACCTTACTTGCTTCCTCTGTGAATATCTCGTGTCTACGATTTCAGATTACATTCATACGTCAATGCTGTGAGGTGCCGTCAGCAAACACTTCTTGTATTCTTCAAATGTGATACTCTTTTCCACGACACCTTTCTTCACACCTTTACATTTCTTTTCCTCCCCACCTTCCAACATCTTAATGGAACACAGCTTTGCTCTTAATCTAACAAACCCTTCAATGATCTTTCCTCCGGCCTCGTCCTTCAACATTCCCACAACCTTATTGTTACAATACAACCCACCTCAATACATGATGGATGATTTTTAGGGAAATTACTAGTGTCAAATTCACGAAAGTCTTTAGTTTCAATCTCGTTTGCTAGACTGTCTATATCTGTAAACAACAGCTTTGCCTTTGCTCCATACTTTGGCTTGATATAGTTATAGTGGAAATTGCACATCAACGTCTTGCTCAAATCGAGATTGGACATGCCCAAGTACACGGACTTATTAAAAACAATCTTCATCTTTTTTATGTGTAGGCCTATAGCTCTGAGATTCTCATCGAATATTGTGTTTAAAGTTTGGCTTTGCCGCCAACTTCCGTGCTTTTGCTGTGTCGTTGTCTTATTTGATGTCTACTCTCTTTCTATTATATTTCTGTTTTCCATCGTCTTTCCAAATACAGAGTTGTTCATGACTTTTAAAAGTCCTTTTCAAATTCATTGGTTGCCTTTGCTCTGAGATCTGTATTCAAATCAATGTAATTCTTCAACCATCGACTCTCTTCAAACTTGATCACTCGATGTATCTTGGTGATCTCCATACCAAGGCTCACGTATAACTTGAGATTCTCGTAATACACCACATACTTGTGTTTATTGCCGCGGTTTGGGATGAGCTTTGATATTTCATTGATCGTGAGACTCGGGTGCAAGAGGATAATCATTATGGGTATCGTGTAGATGATCAGGATATTCTAGATCTACTTCGAGAATGCATGGATGATTTCCCCACACCCCGAATTCCTCATCAGACATCCATTCAAATCTCTTGGTTGGAAGCGATTTACACATCGCCCATCCATACAACAAATAATTTGCATCCAAATATAAGATATATTTTGAGGGTTGTGCAGGATCATAAGCTCCACCCATGTACCCGTTATTTGCTTTCCCATATCTGGTTGATATAGAGACTCCTCCCCTTATTCCCCTTTTACCAATGAGAAGCATATCTGAATTGCTCAGTAGTTCTAATTTTACCTCTGTGATCTTCAGAGCGGCATCCCATGCCAATCCAGGAGCTGTGTAATAGTAGTAATACCATGCAGGATCTAGTTTATAGTTGTTCGAGCATACTTCTCTAAAATTCTCAAACACGTCGGCCAGCAAAAGTACATCACTCATGTTGTACAAGACATGATAGTCTCTAATCGTTTTTGTCCCAAGTGCTTTCCGTACAGCATGTGCATGTGCGTAATCATCATCGGAGATATCTTCACCGCTAAGCCTCGATTAGAAAGTATCTTTAGGCGGTAGTTGCCTTTCGTTAAATTTGTCGACCGAGCTTATGTATTCTTAAGGGTACACCCTTTCTCATCAACAGTAACAACTGCTCCCATCCAAAGTACTTTGCAGTGTTTCCACAACAGTTCTTATCTAGGTAACCAACCAATTTTTCCAAACTAGATGCCATGAACTTTAAACTGTCATTGAATCGTAGTTGATGTTTGATGGGCTTTCCATCTTTATTCTCACCAACCACAACATCTTTGCTGAAGCTAATGTTTTTTGTATCTCTCCTCATTGTTTGGGATGCAGTTTATGTTCCCCTTACCGACTCCTATATACTTAAGAAACAAATGACTATCGTACCCACATAGATTATGAAACACAACTGGCGTGAACATTGGTACCTTGTACTTAAAGATTACATTTGTTGTGTGCAAGTCCTTGGAACTTACAGGTGAAATGACACTGACAGCGATCTCTAACCTTCTTATTACCATTTGCCCCAAACTCGTCAACGCAAATCCAACACTTTGTTGATTGTTCGTACATGATCGTCTCTTCACAGCTAATGATCATCTTCTTTGTGCGGTCAGCTGTTTTGTAGGCTTTCCAGCATGTTTACAAATATTTGTGCGACATCTTCTCCTTTCGATCTCGCAGTTTACGTCATTGGATCCTGTGAATAGATTTCACCATTAAAACACTTGATGTAGTAACAGAAAATTGATGGTGTGTGTTTTTTGGTATTGCCTCGTGTAAGATCCGCAAGAGGAGCATGTGTCCATCAGGGAGTTCAGGAACTCACCTTCAGTGACGTCACAAATCTACATGCAGAGGACTCGATCCCGAAGTCGCCTTCAATTGATTACAGGAAAGTGACTCGGGGTGGTTTATTCGAATACAATCTACCCTGCTTTGCTTCACACCATCACGCTGTCAGTGTGTCAAACCACCTCATTAGTATTGTGTTCTTCCCCGCTGAATTAGACTCAGGCTCGTGTAATAGGGTCGCTCAGGAACATACACACAAACCATTGTGCTGTTTATGATCAGGGGATCTCTCTGTGCCGAGTTGCTATTTGCTCGTTCATTCTCTTTCAGTCAGCTTTGAAAGAACCATGGACAAGATTTTATTACAAACTTACACTACGCAGAGAGGGGAAAAGGTATCATTGATTGAATATTTGAAGCTACCAATTCAGGCTCAACAATTGCAGAAAAGCTACAACCAACTGGAAATGTCTACAAGAAAATTTCAAAATGATCAACAATGAGAACGAATTCTACGGAGACGAAACATTTCAGTTCAGCCCAGTGTTTTTCTTTCAACTATATACTATCCACACAGAACAAAATGGACACTACCTGCCACTCTTCTACTGCATTCTACCGGGAAAAACAGTAAATATTTACAAACAAATGTTGGCTCTCATATGCAACAAAATGCAAGCAAAATGGTGTGGATTTCAGACCGGCAGCTATCCATCTGGATTTCGAAGTCGCTGTGCACACAGCTCTCAAAGAAACCTTTCCCACTACAAGAATCAAGGCAAGCGTGTTTCATTTGAAACAAAGTTGGATCAGAAAGATCAATGAACTTAGACTCAAAACCCACTACCAAGACCACGACTCTGAAGTGAGTAAGTGGCTTAAGTACGTCTTTGGAATGTGTTTCTTGGAGCCCTCTGAGGTTGAGAACTTTTTTGCTTTTTGCTCGATGGCAACGGCCCCTGAAAATGAGAAAGCTCAAGACTTTGCTGATTATCTGCTGTAAACTTAAAACCACCTCCTTTTCAACCTTCCCACTCGAGCTTTGGGCCAGCAAAGACCTGAAATCGCGAACAACAAACTGCTGCGAAAGCTTTCATGCCCAGTTCAAACAGTACTTCAGGTGCCCTTCCCCTTATATTCACCTTTTCCTTAACAAACTATCTGACCACCAAACAATGATCAAGTATAAAGATACTAAAAATAGACGAAGCACGGTGTTAGGCGAACAGGAAAGTCAAACATGACACCTATGTTCAAAATGCATCCCCAGCAACCATAGTCGATACCCAAAATGTGTTGTTCTTACACTTGTTCAAATATAATTGAAGGCGATTTCGGGACCGACTTCTCCGCAGGTAGAACCATGACATCGCTGTAAGTGAGTTCCATTGCACTCGTCTATCGGTAGAATGAATGACTTAAAATCGGCATAGACAATGAATGGTACTCTCATAGATTTATAGTAGAAATGTTTGAATTGTGTTGTTGTACCTTCTTCAAGGAGGACAGTTTTTACAGCTTCATTTGTATTGCAATACTCTTTGTGAGTCAATTTTGACTGACTCAGATTATTGATATACAGTGCTTTTTTTCTTTTGTTCTTTCCATTTAAACTTTTAAATTATTCTTTCACAATGACGTCCAACACGCCAACACCGGCAGATATCCCTCCTAAGACGACCGACAAGGATTTGAGACTCGCCATTAGATTTGAGACTTGCTCAAGGATTTGAGACTCGCCATTAAATTTGAAACTTGCTCAAGGATTTGAGACTCGCTTCAAGATTTGGAACTCGCTTAGTATTTGAGACTTGATGAGCAAACCCCTATCGCAGTCATCTGACAAGCAAGTGAGGGGCGCAGGACGAGTGAGGGCTGTCGTCTGTGTGCCGTGTGGGGTGGGAACTAGATCTGGACTGAAACCCTCCACCGACGACCGAGTTCTTTCCACCTGTTTTACACGTTAGCTCGTAGCTGCAGGAGATAACAAATCAAGAGCATATATTTGGAAAATTTAGATTTATTAAAAGGGTATATACCTTTTCTAATTTCTGTTTCTTCAGTAACATTATTGGACTTGTCTACAGGATTTACCTGATCAGTCTCGTATTCAAGTCTAGATTTGCGGCAAGGAGATTTGACAAACCAAATCTTTCCCAGGCCTAATTTTCGTTTGCCTAAATAATATTCTGTGTAGTCGGTGCCTTCTTCAAAGTAAACAATACACGTCTATATACGCCATCTTTATCGTTTGTCTTACCATTTCTTAATTACCTCCCTAATTGAAGCCTGTACGAAGCTGCAGTCGGAATGTTCGTCATAATTTTTTCAACCCACATGATGGATGAATTAGAGCAAATAGATGGATAAAAGCAAATGATTTTGGTGCGCCAAATTTTTCAACCCACGAATTAGAGTTAAATTGACGTGTCACGTGGTAGAATCTAGATGTTTATGGTTTTTATGGTTTCAACCCACGAATTACGGTTAAATTGATGTGTCCTGAAACTCTCAAAACACCTCTACTAAAGGACATTGAATGATGTATTGTTTAGCTTGAATAACGATCTTAAGAGTAACTTGTGAACGACACTAGAAAAGTGTCACCATGGCGATGGCGTTCGACTGAGACTACTGAAAGCAATGAATGAACATCACAACTAAACCAGATCATCTTTATTTAATAAAATATCGATCAACTCTCAATGTAGAATTAAACAAATTTTAATATTTATCCGTATGTACTTTATCTTTGCCCAGATTGCTCATAAATTGTACTTAAAGTCATAACTCGGTCAAACATGGTCATACTCACCCATGTCAGTAAGTATTTTCTGTGAAGTCGGGATGACACACAGAAATGCAATCATGCACTAGAATGTATCTTTCTATTATAAAGTCAAAGTGAACTATGAGCAGCGCTGGATAATTCTGTGCCGTAAAAAGGTGTTTTGTCTCCAAAGAAGCAAGCCCCGTCGATCAAGTGTTTATGGCCCTTAAATCAAAAAACATAGGATAATAATTTAAAGTCTATTACTATGGCCCTTATCTTTCTTGAGTCCGGGCTGCAACCATGTCATAAATTATTTATGAGTCCCTCTGTCTGTTTGATGGTTAGGTGACCTATGTAATTTAATACATATATGAGATCATCCATCCAATTCGACAATCTTAAAACTGTCGGGTGGGTAGAAAATGACCAAATCTTGTAAATAGGATGAAGCAAAACCATGACGACAGCATTTCGTCGCATCAGATTAAAAATCTTCTATGTGCATTTCTTGTTCTTTTGAGATATTGGACACAAGTTTTGAATACCAAAAATTGCATTAACATCATAGTATATAAGTTGTTTTTTTCTTTTCTTTTTTCTAGGATGTCACCGCCCGGGGGCGACCGACCCCAACTCGGCAGGTCCGTAGGTGGTGGATAACGGAAAGGCCCTTAAATGTAAGGGTTAGCTGTGAATAAGGCGGTTGATGATGAGAGGAGGCTGAAGTGAATGGGTGGAACCTTCACTTTGTTCAAATGGTCTAATAACTCAATGACTGATAAACATGACGACTGGGAGGCGCCAATGACAAAACTTCCTTATCCAGGGTACATGGAACTCGTTAGTCTGGGAAGACTGTCCGTCTATGAGAGAGAAAACTCTGACTTCAAACTATGGGCAGACATGGCTCATGAGTTCAGGAGAGCAGCCTGTTTAAGAGTAAATCTCCAAACAAAATCCCGGTCCTCCAGGCTTTGGTATCAACAATTGTAAAATATTTTACATTCCCTGGAAGGAGAAGGGCCTGCAGCTTGTAATACGACTTATGACGTATTGGGGCGAAAGCAGAAAAGAAACTTCAGCGCTGAGCCCCCATCTGTCAACCAGGAAACCCCTTACCATCAGATTGTGGAACATCAAAACCATGTATAAGGCAGGAAAATCAGAAACAAGCCGTAGCAGAGATACATAACTACAACATCGCATTACTAGGACTCAGTGAGACACAATGGCTACAGTTAAGACAAATAAGACTGTATTCAGGAGAAGTACTTTGTATTCGGGCCATGAAGAGGAAGACGTATCTCACACAGAAGGTGTAACACTTATGCTTTCAAAGAAAGCTGAAAGAGCTCTGATCACATGGAAAGCACACGGCTCAAGAGTTATAACAGCAGGCTTCTGAACACAGACAAAGAAATAATAATGATAATACTGTATTCATTCAAATGTAAGTTGATTGTTGTTGTTAAAAAAATAAATAAGAGAAGAGGAGAAATAGAAAAGAAATATAAAAGTAGGTAGAGAAAATATAAGTTTTCGACAACGCCAAGTGTAAGTTGTTTGTGGTTTAAAAATAAAAGAGAAGGAGAGAGAGAGAGAGAGAGAGAGAGAGAGAGAGAGAGAGAGAGAGAGAGAGAGAGAGAGAGAGAGAGAGAATGAAGAGAGAGAGAGAGAGAGAGAGAGAGAGAGAATGAAAGAGAGAGAGAGAGAGAGAGAGAGAGAGAGAGAGAGAGAGAGAGAGAGAGAGAGAGAAAAAAATATAAGTTGTTTTCGACGCCACCCAATTATTGTGTGAACTGGGACGAGAAGGAGACAAACGAGTGGAAAGACAAACACAGGCAAGATTTGGATTGTGTGGCTCTACTTTTAATTATGGTACTTTTCGCTTAATCTGACACTTCCATGAACTGGTAATCAACATTTTACAAGTAACAATGCACGTGAATCAATTAATAATATCTGTATCTCTAAATGGTCACAAAATATGAGTTATTACATCACAACATGTCCAGGAAGGACGTCTCTCCATGAACCCATCTCTATCTACTGGGCGACGTATCACGCTCTCTCCTAAATATAACCCTATATCATATGCCCTGCACAACCCTTTTTAATATGTCAGAAGTGCTGTACAACATCTATCTCAGTTTATCAGTCATCTCATGCTCTGCACAGCCCCTTCTAACCGGTCAGAAGTGCTGTACAACATCTATTTCAGTTTATCAGTTTACCCTCATAAAAAAAAAGAGACGGGTACGTCAGTAAGACCGTTTAGGGAAAACTGTACAACAGTTTCCTAGCTAAATCAGTTACCTACCTGGCGGGAATTTGTCACTCCCTAAAGTTTTGTCAATGCATCCGACACTGACCATCCATGCAGCTAACAAGAAAAAGTCGAGATTACGCCAGTAGGACCGTTTAGGAAAACAGTACAACAGTTTCTAGCTAAATCAGTTACTTGCCTGGGCGGAATTTGTCGCTCCCCTAATAGTTCTTGTCCCCACAACTACATGGGATTGGATGTTCACACATGAACCATCCCTCACTGGGTTCTAACTGCAAACACGGGCTAATCTTCACCTACAACAACTCACAAATTACGACACATCAATCGCCCAGGTCTCAGCAAACCATCCGTTTACTCACAAGGCATAACTCATCTCGTGACGATCAGGAAACTCACTGTTCCTCCACAAAGTTATAACTCACTTATCTAAAATCAACAAACCAACCTGTTAACTCACAAAGTTTTAACTCACTTCTCCTTAAAGAGGGACGTAAAGTTACTAACCACAATTACTGACTCCTCTCCTTCGCGTTACACGCCAGGAGGTTATTCATCATAACGTGTTCATAATACCATTATTCAAACTAATGATCTCGAATATATCACATGGAAGCACTCTATAAAAACCTCCCGACCAAGCAGAACGCTATGCAATGAGCTCAAGGAAAACTAGGCTCGACTTAACTCAAAGAGAAACTCGATTAAACTAAACTCGAAGCAAAGAGAAACTCGACTAGATTAAACTCAAGCAAAGAGAAACTCAATTAAACTAAACTTGAAGCAAAGAGAAAACTCGACTAGATTAAACTCGAAGCAAAGAGAAACTCGATTAAACTAAACTTGAAGCAAAGAGAAACTCGACTAGACCAAACCCACGGCAAGGGGAAATTCGACTAGACTGAACTCGAGGCAAGGGAAACTCGACCAGGCGATACTCTTTTCTTCTACAGTGACGGACCAGACAGGAGACAAGAGGTGTCCGTCTTGCGGTGGAAATCTGTCCATGCAGGCGATGGATGTGCAGTCCCTTTTATTCCCCCAATACCCACGCTATCAGATCATGCGCAACCTGCATTCTGCGCAAGCGCAACTTGCATTCTGCGCAAGTACCACACCAAATGTGGGAAAATCACGCATTAAAGAAGCGACCAATCTCTACTGCCAAGGTTAAGGCTACTCTAAAACCCCCAACGTCTATTTGTTTTGATACATACATCATAGAATTGCGTAGGATATACAACCATATTCGATCCCCCACCTCCCTACCCACACACACACACTTCCCCAACCGACCCCTACGCACACACATGCCTTCGGTCAAAGCTCATTCATCTATATCCAAACCCCCCCACCGTCCATTTGTTTTAAAAATAGATCACAGAAATGTGTGGATATACAACCTCATTCGACCCTATAATCAATACAGCCAGCCCATTTATGTTTGCTTTGTTTGTTATTTTTTAAAGTTTTGTTTTGTTGTTGGCTTTGTTTGGGGTTGTGTGTTTGTTTGTTGTTTTGTTTTATTGTTGGTGTTTTGGGGTTTGTTGTTGTTATTGTCCTTTTTGTCTCAGTGAGTGCTTGAGGACATCAGCCATTCATGGTCTCTCTCTCTCTCTCTCTCTCCTCTCACTCTCTCTGTGTCTGTCTCTCCCTCCCTCGCTCTCTCTCCCCCTCTCTGTCTGTCTCTCTCATCTTCTCTTTCTTTCTCTCTCGTCTTCTCTTTCTCTCTCTTTCTTTCTCTGTCTCCCTCTCCTTCCCTCCCTCGCTCTCTCTCCCTCTGCTAATCGTGCCCCCAACACGATCTTCCCCCCAAACGGCAGGCATAGCACTAAGGCTAAGTTCACGCTAAACCCGGCAAATTTCCGTCAGCCAGCTGCCGTCGGCAACTTGCTGCCATGCAGTGTTTACGGTAGAGCCAGCAGTTGCTGACATTGATGCCACACTTGGAGGGAAAAAACATGGCGCTTTCAGGAGGAAGAAACGAATATTGCTGTGGTGGATTTTACAAAACCGATTATTGAAACGGAATTCTCGAAAATATGGTATTCACCCAATTCACCGCAATCGTAGCGTGCATGGGGAATACCATCATTGAATTCCCAAATGATGGACGATGCCCAGAAATGTGTAGATTACATACGGATGCGACCAGAGACTTTTCGGTGCAATGGACGGAATGCATATTCACCTAAAAGCGCCATTTAATTCCGGGTCGAAACACAATTACAAAGGATATCACTCCATTGTTTTGATGGCAATCGTAGCTGCAAAGGGAGATTTCTTGTGGTAGATGTAGGTGCTTACAGAAGCCGCAGCGACGGTGGTATCCTGCAAGTATCGCCTTTTGGGAGATTGTTGTCAGAAAACAAACTTCAGCTACCAAAACCTGCAAAGATCCCAAACACTAACATTGACCTACCCTTTGCATTTGTGGGAGATGAAGCTTTCCCTCTACTTAAAACATCATGAGACCATTCCCAAGACGCAATTTTGGGGTGGCTTCAGCATGTGGCGCGTTTTGCGGGAAGCCAATAGAGGTGCAAATAGACTTTGCAATTGACATTGTGAAAGCTGTCTGTGTACTGCACAACTTTGTTCAAACAAAGAGCCTGAATGTACACTGCTTTCAGATGTAGAGCAGAACAACTTCAAATTGACAGAACTGCCGGCAAACAATGCAAGAGCAAGCTGTCATGCAATGTCAGGGAGAGATACTTTGATGGCGTATTTTACATCACAATCTGGGAGTCTGCCTTAGCAGAATGACATTGACATGATCTGAAACTGGTGTAATGATGGACACTAAATATGTGACATATAAGCCAAACATGACACATTATCACAAAGATGTTATGATTACAATGTGCCACTCATCTGACTCATTCATGGTGCGCACACACACACACACATGCACATACACACACACACAATTATTGACTAAGTACATAAATGGTTGGTTGTTATGTTTTGTTTTTTGTGTGTGGATTTTTGTGTTTTTCATTATGTTGTTTGTTGTTGATTAAAGAGTTGGGGGATAGAAGAATTTCGACCTTTGTCAACCTGTCTTTTCTTAATTTTTTATTTGTATTATTTTATATATAGATCTATATACAGTGGAAACCACTTATATTTATAACAGGAATCCGGTAATAACAGGGTTTTTTTCCAATCCCCGTTTTTTCTTTCTTTGTCTCTATTAAATCTTATCGGCAATAACAGGGAGACAAGAGGGCTCAATCGGTCATAGCACTAGCAGGGATTTTGCTTTGGTCCCGTCATCCCTGTTATATCAGGTTTCCACTGTGAAGAATTTATAAAATCATTTGAGTTGGATAATTGCATATATTATATAATTATCATTATATATAGATCTAATAGATTTTGAAGAACATTCTCCAAACCAAACACACACAAAAACAAAAACAACCGGACTGAACCTAGATCTACAACTACGACCCTGTATGTTGTCAATGAAGTTATGTGTATGTATGTCATTTTATTTAATGAAATGAAGTTAAACGTGAACTTACCATCAGCACCGACTTCTTTGGAAATGCCTTCCCACCCAAGTGTTACTTAAGACATCTCTTCTCTTCGTCCATTTTGGCGGGAATTAACTGCGAATTGCGAATCATTGGCTCTGTTGGTATGGTGAGAAATTACTTTCCTTGGACCATTCAGAAGTTTGTTTTGTGCGCACACGACAAAGCAAATTGCTGGCAATAAAAAATGCTGGCTGACAGCAGCCTGAGCACATATCACCAGTTTTCATGGCGAGAAAGAAGACTACAGCCGGCTGCTGACGGATGCTGCGTGAACGTAGCGTCTCTCTATGCGACGTGCCTCAGCCTCTCCCTTCACTGAGCGGGCGAGCGGTCTTCCTGCTAGTTGCTAGAAATCTGTGGAGCAGCACAGAAATTCATACTCAACAATACTCAACATTCTAGTTTCAATTACAGCCCTATTTCGCGGAAACGCAGTACGGCCTCGTTGTGAGGACTGAACAACGTTACTTCCTAGAATATTCATCCTAGAATTCTAGATTCTTAGTTCAGATGCCATTGCTGAAGATTTTGATTTTAATTCAATACTGTTGAACTAAAGAATAAACGACGAGAAATAAAACTGAATTATTGTCTTGAATTCATATCCACTGGCCTAATTTGACATAAATCTAGAATTTAGTAATCAATCATCCAACCTCAAGCAAAGTCAGTGCCTCAACATGAGCAAGTAAGTGCACATTGGTATCTGGATTATGGATATATTCTAATATTATTGTAATGATGAAATGCGTCATAAATCTTGTAGCCCATGAAACTCCGAATACATATTTGTATGTTGGGTTTTTTTCACCCTGTAAATGCTAATAATAGTGGTCTCTAGAATCTAGTAAGATCTATATTAAGTTCTTGAGCCAGTGCAAGCTCAAACCCATCAGCTTCAGTCTTTCAAAATTGGCTCGCCAAGACAAAGAAAACAAGAATGCACTTATAAATATTAAAACCATAGACGTAGATATATACATTTATCTATGTAAATATAGTATTCAATAGAATAGATAGATCTTTAATATAATGATATGATATAACATCTGTAGGCACATGGTTACTACGGCATAGATTTAGTCTATACTATAGTGTAAAGAAACGTTTTGCACCAGAAATTTTCACAAATTTTTCCCTCTTATTTCGCCTTGCTAAACTCATGTATCTTTTCAAACTAAAAAAATCACCCTTAGACAATGATGATTACAATTACTCTTTTACCACATAAATGAGTTTAGCATGGCAAAATAAGAGGGAAAAATTATGTTTTCTCCTCACCCTTTCAATGGATGGTCAATAAAAACAAGAATGAGGAATAGTGAAGAAGACCTCTAAACTCAGGAACCACTGCATCCACAACCACCCTGTTGTCTTTTACCACATTCTTTTTTTTCAACGATGAACTACTCAATATCGTGCATACGTTTTTTTCTTTTCATTTTCTCAGTATTGCAGGAAATGTGCTTCTTAACAATGTTCGTGGTTACAGTGGAACACAGCGTGCAGGTTTCACAGGAATCTTTGTCGGGTTCATCATGTGCTGCGTTGGATGTTTTGTTCCCTATTGGAAAACAGGCAGTGTAAGTTCAAATTCACTGGATATTGCAATAATACTAGTTATTGTTCTTTCCTTTAGTTTTAAATAGAGATGAATTAAGTGGTTACATAGATTTAAACCATAATCAGATCTTCTCTACATTGAGACATTGTACAGCAATTGTCATATTTTCTAAATGAAAATCGCTTTGATTAAGATTATGTTTTATGCACATTATTCATTACAATTATAATTAGATTGTATCACACATGATAGTATCACAGATATTTAATAAATGTGGTTCATCATGGAAGCATTTGAAAACAGAAACATCCACAAAAATGAGTACTCAAACTACAATATTTTGATGGCAGATATTATTATTTGAATTCGCCATACATCACTGTGTAATAATGCTTGTACATGTATTAGATTACAGCATCAGCATGCTCTAGTCACCTTAAAAAAGACAATTGACCTTGGGAAAGAATGCTGTCATAAATTGATTGTGAGAGACGATTATTTAAAAGGAAATGGAATTTGAACAAGAGTCCTTTTTATCTTTAATTCAGAATAAAATGAAAACAGATTGTGTGCTGACAGTAATACTCAAGAATTGTGTTAGACAGTGATTAAGAAGAAGAAAACGAGGAAATGTGATTCAGAACATAGACCCATAAATTGAACCCAAAGCAATGTAAAAAAAAAAAAGAAAAAGAGGAGAAACATTAACTGTTTACCGTTGTTGACCGCATATCAATATATTATGTTCTTCAATCAGATTTCTATCGAGACACCTATACCTGGATTAGCAGTGAAAATGATAGAGGTCAGACAAGGGTTGTGGTTGTTTTGTTCCAAAGTTATTGGCATGGAAGAGAAGTGTGTTTCGACCTACAAAATGAACGATGCTTTTGCTGAAGGTGAGTAAACAATAAAATATCCAGACTTACATGCTAAAGCTTTGTTTGTTAAACTGTAGTCTAATGTCCATGTTAAATTCACGGCAATTGATTTTATTACGTCTTTTTAAGGAGTATTAAAAACCAAAATATGAATCATAATGTTGAGCTGTGATTAGGGTTTAAAACTTATTAACTGAGTAAAGAGCAGTTAAGCTTTATTATACCTTAGAAAGGCTGTCAAAATAATAATAAAAATTGAGGAGACAAACATTTCCTTGTGTAATGGAGGATGAAATAAGAAACCTTTGAACTTGGAAAGAGTACTTCATGTTTACACTGTGCAGACATGACCTCATTGAGTTATTTTCTTATTGCCCTTTGAAAGCAAAAAAATAAAGAGTGATGTAAAGTTACTTATTATAAATGCTAATGTCAGATAAGTCTTTTTCTTTCAGCTTGTTCAGCTATTTACAGCGTTGCCGTAACGAATGCTATTTCTCCATAGATTTTGGTCCATTGCATCATTCCTATTCACTCCTATTTCTCTCATCTGCGCATATGCAATCCATCCGTCTTCATCTTGGTCTTCCCCTTTTTCTTTTGCCTGGTACTTCCATCTGAAGTGCTCTTTTACCCATGTACTTCTCATCCTTTCTTTTCAACTGTCCAAACCATCCTGGTCTATACAGTACTGACCGCCTAAATGCCCGCAATCTCAGTGGAAACCGATTTTTTTCTATATAAACCCTCTAAATGCCCGTTTCAAAACCAAGATTTTCGCCAGTCTCACGACAATTGCAGGTATCTATCTCTCCAAAGTATCGTAAAATATGTCCATAATTGATTAAATATTGTGTTTTTCTCTATTATACATATAATCCGATCACTAATATAATAGGGTTTATGCCCGTCAATAATGTGCCATACATTGCAACCCCCTTTCATTACCTATTCATGGTAGGCCCTAATGTACTAAACGTTGACCAATCTTCTCTTCATAACTCCACCCATTGTACAACACATCGTTTGTCCCATTAGATCACTGGTTTGTCATCGGGCAATTAGAATTGAACAGTCTTCCGGACTCCGCCAGCATCTCTTTCTTGATGTTGTAAGGGGCATGCAATTCCCTGGCGTCTTTAGGACCCGGCACTCATTGCGATCGAGGGGCAAAGCGTGAACAGTTTTATTGCCCCCTGTCTGGCATTGGCCGTATCCGATGTGACTTCGGTCTTCGTGGTGAGAGACGGTCAATCCATCCGCGCACTCACCACCTCAGTGTGTCAGGTGTCCCTTTTTCTCGTATTGAATTTTTCATACAGCTGATGACTTTTCCAAAATAAACGATCTGGCTATGAATCTTTATCCTTGTCTGTCTGTTGTCTTAATTTTAACATAAGGATTATGAATTAAAGGAGTTGTAAGATTCATGTTAATTTATTCACACATTGGTACCATTGGATGAGGCTTTTCTTTATCCAGTTTTTTTTTTCATCCAAATTTGCATAATTACTTTAGTCATAGATCTCGTGATTAAATAAGTCATGTGATTGTATTGAGGATTATGCCAGTTTATGAGGAAACACTGGATCAGGTCCTTTTCTCTTACCCTCCATAACAGCAACTTGAATTTTACACAGCTACACACAGATTTACATCTTGAAAATAAAAATGAATAAACCAGAAAATGATTTACAAAAGAAGCTTGTCTTATTTGTGACCAATACTAGAGAATACATCAAGTAAACGGCAGCCATGCAATTTTCCTTTATAATAAACTATGACTGATTAATTGTTGTTACTTCCCATTTCGGAGTTAATTTGAGATATATTGGCTTCACTGGTCAGTCTTATTGCATGGATCTACATTACGTTTATGATGGTAATGATCTGAAAACGTTTTAAGAATGAGAAGACAAAACAAAAAAGTAAGACAAGCTTGGAGAATTTGATTTCACTCAATCATTTGTCTATTTCTTTTGAATTATACTTATAAGTAAAGGGAGGTACTGTAGCCATTGAAATTAATTCAAACTGAATAGTGCCTTGAGAAACTGGCTAAGATGAATTTTGTTGAAGAATAATGTGTTTAGTCCCTGGTAATTTATATAAAAGACAACTCCCCTATACTAAATTGAAATTTATGCTCGCTTTGTTTGGAAACATTCCATATTAAATCATTTATCTTTATGCAAGACGTCACCTTCAAAACAATAATCCTGAGGAAGAAAAAAAGAAATGTTTCAGGCAATACCATAATTTTTTGTGGTTACAAAATGTTTACGTCAAATACTGTAAATTCATGCAAGTGAAACTCTAGCTAGTGTAAAAACTTGCCATTTAAAAAAAATCTGTCTTACTTACGACTTATATGTATTCATTGACCATTGTTTTCTTTTACCACTTCTACCAGTGCACAAGGCTTTACATATCGAAGACAATTCAAGTAAGTACCAGTGTTGAAAATAATAATATTAAAAGTTTCTTTTTTTAAGTCACATCTTTTATCGTCAGAAGAGGACTAGGTAGTCCAGAGGCAAGGTGTCAGCCTCTCAACCAAAAGGTAGTGGGTTCGAGCCCTGCCAACAACAGTTGAAAAAAAATTTCTTTTTTGGGGGAGTAAAATCTACCCCCTGGTCCAGGTAGGTGGATCGACACCTAGTCCCATCGGAGACGGACGATAAAAAGGAGGTCCCGTGTGCAGATCACAATGCTCTGTGCACGGTAAAGATCCCTTGGCTGTTTACAGGGCAGTCTGGGCAAAAAATCCTTTAATTCTTTCTGATCTGGTGATCAGTAGGAGGTCCTTTTGTCTTTTTCTTTCTTCGATCACTTTCTGTGATAGATCTGATATCCATCTTTCTTTCTTTCTTTTCTAGGTCCTAGTAATTCCTGGCTCAGGTCTAGCAGTTCCTGGTTGAATTTTGTCAAGGACAGTTCTTGTTCATCCAGCACGATTTGACAACTCTATTTTGAATTTTTTAGCAGTTTCTTCGTTTTGTAGTTTTCCAACATCAAATCTTCCTTTCCTGATGTCACTTTTCTTTGTCTTCCTTAATTTTATACGGATTTTAACAATCAGGAGCTCATGGTCACTTGCAACATCGGCTCCCCTTCTTGTTCTCACATCTAACAGTGATGTCTTCCATTTCTTATTGATAATGATGTGGTCAATTTGGTTTCCGTGTGGAGAGTTCCATGTATATTTGTGGATGTTTCTATGCTTAAAGATGGTTCCTCCAATGATTAAATTGTTTTTCTGCGCAAAATTCCGCCAAACGTTCTCCATTGTCATGCATGTCTGCAGCTAGTCCTTCACATCCTATTTTGTGTTCTCTTTAACTATTAACTTTTTCAACTTTAGCGTTTAAATCACCAAGAACAATAAATAGATAATGTCTTGGGGTCTTTTGTACTGTGCTGTTAAGTCTTTCATGAACCTGTTCTTTCTCCTCTACTTTTGTCTTCTTGTGGGGCGTAACACACGATGATGGTCATCTTTGCGTATTTGGAATTAAACCTAGCTTTCAGTAATTTTTCACCCATGGGTTCCCATTCCAACAAAGTCTTTTTTACCGTTTTTGATAGTATCAGGGCAACTCCATATGTTGATTGTCTTCTCTTCCTGAGTAGAGAATCGCATGACCAGTAGTGACATCTCTTTTGCCATTGTCAGTCCATCGTGTTTCACACATAGACAGGATATCTATTTTATATTTGTCCATTTCATTTATTGTCTGCGCAAGTTTTCCTGTCTGATAAAGTGTACGCACATATCATGCGCCCACCAAAATTGATTGTTTTGGATTCGGGAGACTTGACATAGTCTGGTTGCTGGCTTCCTTTCGGCTTTGGCCCTCACCTATTATTGAGTACAATGTTCTGGATCGCCAGTCCAGTCTGATTTTGTTGAGCTGTGGATCCAGAACTCTGTGTGTCAGTCTTTCCTTCACCTGTATTCATATATATATTTTAATTCACTGTCGGCTTCTGTAACATTTTATTTTTTTGTTAGCCCTATGACTAACCCCATCCTGGAGGACCAGGATTTATTTTGGAGATTCACTCCTAGACAGGTAGCTTTCCAAGCTCATGAGCCATGTCTGCCCATGGTTTGAAATCGAGTTTTCCTTCTCCTAAATAAACTGCTTTTCAGGTTAACGAGCTCTGTTTACGGGGGGAGGTTATAAAGGTTCGCCTGTCAGCCACCTCACATGACATCTAGAGCATTTTCTAAGGGCTGAGTTCCCACTCTGCAGCCCCACTCCGTCCTCACTGGCTAAAGCCAGTTTTGTCCGCGACTGCTTTTTATTCGGTATTCGCAGCTTACTTCTATATCTAGAGGCTGTTCCCTATCCGCAACCTGGGGACGTGTCTGGTAGGAGATGGTCGCCCCCTCAGATTTCCGTTACTTAGGTAGCGCCTTCATTCCTTTCTAGTGAATGCACTGTGTAGGTCATGGGAGACTATTCCGTTACTTACTTTAGTAGCGCCTTCATTCCTTTCTAATTCTAGTGAATGCACTGTGTAGGTCATGGGAGACTTTCGTTACTTACTTTGGTAGCGCCTTCATTCCTTTCTAGTGAATGCACTGTGTAGGTCACGGGAGACTATTCCGTTACTTACTTTGGTAGCGCCTTCATTCCTTTCTAGTGAATGCACTGTGTAGGTCACGGGAGACTACTCCGTTGCTTACTTTGGTAGCGCCTTTATTCCTTTCTAGTGAATGCACTGTGTAGGTCGCAGGAGACTATTTCGTTACTTACTTTGGTGGCGCCTTCATTCCTTTCTAGTGAATGCACTGTGTAGGTCACGGGAGACTATTCCGTTACTTGCTTTGGTAGCGCCTTTATTCCTTTCTAGTGAATGCACTGTGTAGGTCACGGGAGACTATTTCGTTACTTACTTTGGTAGCGCCTTCATTCCTTATACCGAGCGTACTGTGTCAGTTGTGGGAGACTATTCCGTTATTTACTTTGATAGCCCCTAATTCCTTTATACCGATCACAGTGTCGGTCGCGGGAGGGTACTATGGTACTTATTTCGGAAGTGCCTTTATTCCAATATACTGAACACCCTGTGTGGGTCGCGGGAGGGCACTCCGTCACTGAATTTGGTTGTATTCTTTATTTAGATTGACTGGTCAGCACAAGATGCTAGCATTATGTGCTAAATATGGTTGTATGTCAACCTCCTTGTGCTTGTTTCTGTGAAGTTTCGATTTGAAATCTTATCACAAAGTGTTCTCAACCTCAACCCCCAAGTGCAGGTGAATCAAGCAAACTTCACCATCTTTTCACTCTTGATTATGTTTTTTGTGTGGTGGGGTATACTTTGGCAACTCTGTCGCAGATGCCTTTGTTCCTGTACACCAAGCGCACTGTGTAGGTCGCAGTCACTTATTTTGATTGTATTCTATGTTCGTTGTGTAGTAGGCTGACATTAATACAAATAGGTTGGGTACACTTTAGCAAATTTAGCTCAGGAGCTCAGGTGCAGGTAAAGTAAGGTTCATGGGCCTGAGTTGAAAGGATTAACCATGAATTTTGTTGCTTGATTGTGAATTACTTTCATCCTCAATATATCTTTCTTCTGTTACAGTAAAACAGCCTTTGTCGCCTGACCCACTTTTCTCTACCACTGCTGCATCTATTAAACAATTACTGTAATGCATCCTCCTCTCCCATACACCCCCTTTTATCCTCACACTTTCTTTGTTGTCAGTCGCATCAGTTGTGATGCTACCTCATTTCGTCACACGTACATCTAAATCTTTCTACAAATTAAATACAAGTACTCTATAATATAACCTTGATTCAGTCTTCATATCTTTTTTTACTTTGTGTCAGTGTTTACTTGCATCATTAGTAAGCCTACAAATCTGTGTGTATTAAATATGTAACAAACTTGATGTGAACCAAACAATGGTGTCTTGATTTGTAAACAAAGCAAAGGTGATAAAATGAAATTAAGAGCAATTTTGTTTTTAAAAATGTGTAACATTTGAAGAGAATCATGATAATAATAATAACAATGATGATGATGATAATAATAATACCTGTAATGATTAAATACTGTCCACAGAAAATTCAGGAGAGCGTTTTGTTTTCTTATTTTGAGTGACTTCTTTCAACCGATTTTTTACTCTTAATTCTGTTACAGTCATTAAGTATGATTAAGTCGACGTATGATGATTTCAGTGCTGTGATTTTGTCCTTTTGTGTACCTTTAGTTTTTTAGATATGATATGCATTACTTTTTGTGAACAGTATAATAAAAATGATGAGGATGATAATAATATTAATGATGATAATATTAATGATAATCTATAATAATAATAAAAATAGTCAGGTGAGCCGTAGTGTTTATATAACCATACTTTTTTTTTTTTTCAAGACTGCAGATCTAGGTAGGGATTTAAAAAATTGCTTTTATTTATTCCATAGTTGCAAAATGTTATAGCGCATTGTAAGCAACCCATCCTGTTTAAAATTTCAATCCAATTTGTGAGCAATTTAACTTGTAAAAGTTCCAAAATTTACAATGAGGTGAAAAATGGAACCTCTTTCAGCCTCTTTCTAGCACAACTTTAATTTAATCATGATCGACAAAATAATCCAGTGTCAGGTCCACGTAGTTCTAGATGTAGCTTGAGATCTAGAATGTATTTGCAAAATACGGTATAAATATTTTGATTGAAACTTCATCGAACAAAAGATCTCAATCTTAATATCTAGATCTAGAGCTAATATCATAGTAAATCAAAGACAGGAAAAGCAAATCAAAAGATCTTTATGTCAAAAGTCACTTTAAAGTCATAATTTCTTTACACCGTTATCATATTAGTTGCAATGGTACAATGCGTATCGCTGCGGGGGGTGATGCATTATGATTCCATCAGCCCGGGTTGACATCCACAGAAGTCAAGTTTTTTATTTGATCTAGATTCTATTTGCAGAATACAGTATAAATATATTGATTGAAACATCGAACAGAATAATATCTTAATCTCTAGTTTTAGAGCTAATATCATAGTATATTAGTAATAGTAATGATGTGCCATTCCAGTACAATTAAATGAATTCATTCTTTATGAAGGACTGAAGACTGTTACACAATCATATAAGCATTTACCTGAGATTTGACTTCATTATGAATTATCAAACTTTTTGTTCCCCGTAAAATCATATTATTTATTTACTCATATAATGTACATTATTACAGTGGAAGGGCTGATGATGTTGTACATTGGTTCACTTCTTTGCCTTGGCCTGGCTCTTATCACTGGATTAGCTGCTTGCTGCCGCTTCTGTTGCTGTTCTGGAGGAAAAACCATGTGCCATGGATTCTTGACATTTTGTGCAGGTATGGCTTGATAAGAACATTATGGCAGTGGCAGTTATATGTGCAGTCGACTCTGGTTTTTTGCAACTTATTTATTGCAATTGCAGCTTAATCACAATTTTTTTCAAGAAATGGAATTACAGTGGATGCTGCACAAGTCGATGTTGCATTAGTCGTTTTTTTTTTATCCAAGTCGATGTTTTTTTACCGTCCCATCCCCCACACATTTTTTTGTTACTAAAAAAACTGTTTACATCGACATCGACTTAAGTAATATTTTTTGCTTTTGAGTTTAGATTTTTGCTTTTAGTATGTTCATGAGTAATTGTCAAAATACAATCATCCTATATTATTGAAAAGTTTGTAGCGTCCTTGGTTGCCATAGAAACAGCCGCCATCTTGGATTTTGACCTTATTTTCAAAATCTATCTCCTCCCTTAGTTATGAATAAATTCACTCAAAACTTGTGCACATCGTCTTTTCCATTCAATATCTAAAGAGTGACGTTGGTTTTTTTAATACTATTTTGGATCGTGTTTTTTTATGAATTTTTGAAAATACTATATATCGTGAATGTACAAAAATGGCATTTTTATTACAAAAATAATAATTTCTCAAAAAGTTTACAATATATTTTTTTAAAACGACGTCATTGTATTAACATTGATAAGAGGAACCTGTGCGCCAAATGTAATACAAATCGTTCAGTAAATGGCAGAGGAGATAGAATTTTAGTGGGGGGTGGGGGGGATACATTTCGAGAAAAGTGGAAGTAAAAAAATTAAAAGAACACAAGGCTGCTGAAGAAATTTCAAAATTTTTTGCAAAACATAAAACTAACCCTCACCCTATCAGGCTGTCTGTAGAAATTTTTTTTATTTTCTCTCTCTCTTCTCTCTCTCTCTGTCTCTCTCTCTCTCTCTCTCTCTCTCTCTCTCTCTCTCTCTCTCTCTCTCTCTCTCTCTCTCTCTCTCTCTCTCTCTCTCTCTCTCTCTCTCTCTCTCTCTCTCTCTCTCTCTATAACCTTTGCGTGGTCAGTTTCTCCAACTGTTATCATTCCCTCATATCCCTATCAGGTGTCTGGTAGACCTGGGCAAGACTCGTTTTTTTTAATTTTACTCGTTGATACCAACTACCGTCTTTTCTGGTCTTGCGTTATTCGAGTACTCGCTTTGACAAATACAAGGAGACGGCTCGTGCATTCATGGGAGTCATGGCAACGAACATAGACACGTGTGACCTCCATGTTGATCGAAGTGTCTCGGGTAGCAGATGACAGGCCCAGTGAGAGACTGTAGTATTAGTAAGTAGTAACAAGCGCTGTCGCCATGGTAGATGGGATAGTGGCCTGAAAGTTAGCTAGGCTGGTGTTCAAAAGGATCGGCATGAAAAGAAGGGGACAGTGGCGCTTCAAAGGATGTAGTGGGGCGGGGTTAATGGCAAGCTAACTGTGCCAATTCAGTGACAAAGGGATTACTTCTACCTCTCACTTTCATTCTGGTTTCGTCAAGACAAAGCAGTTAGCAGTTACTTACAGCATAAGTTAATATCAAAACAGGAGTTTGTATTTATCCCCTCTGGTCTCAAGACTATTGTCAGATTCAAATAAAACGCCCCAAAGCCTTGTATTTGTTAGTATTGAGTAATGGCTCAAGTGGCGCCCAGGCCTAGTGTTTGGAAATGGCCTTGTTCCATAAGTGATAAATTGTAATCAAAAAGATCATTTATTATAAAATACACGATAATCTGAGGCAATAACACTTTTCAGGGCCTACTGATGATGCATCAATGCATTGTCTCTCTTGTTAAGCATAGGGATGTACAGGCTATTTTTTTAAAACTTGAGGAACTATGAAATGTCATGTCCGCAAGGATTTTCATCCTTTAACAGTCTAGATTGACTGACATATTAAAAACCAGACGGTTTTTTTTTCTTTCTGTGTTGATCCTTTTCGTTTTGGGTTTTTTGTTGGGTTGTTTTTTTTTGTAGAGCAAATTGATAAAGATGCACTTGATTAAAAAAAACTGAGCGCAGAATGGAAACGCTTTAAATCAATTAGGGCCTGGATCTAGAATTTCTAGGTTAACCATTCCCGAAAGAGACAATTAGACAAAATGAATATAGACATGTAGGCGAGATCAATCCTTTTGTAAGCGTATGCAGAAATCATGATGTAGAATTAAATCTAGATCTACAACCAGAGGTGGGCTTCTCAAATAGTATTGATATAACTGGCGTTTACAAAAAAATTACTGGATTTAGTGTCCTATGAGCCATTGGAGACTAAATTTCTGCAGGGATTGCTGTTTATCCCACTCCCATCACCGTTATCCTTCTGACTTCTCTGCACCCCACATTTCCCTGATCATTTTGTTGAATTGTTGTTAATTATCTTACATTTCACTCTTTTAAGGTGCCTCTGGAATTACAGTGTCTGCAGTTTTTGTCATGAAAGGCAATGACATCCTTGGTATTACATTTGTTAATGACAGCGAAGATTATGGATGGGCCTTCTTCGTATTCATAATTGGTTCAAGCATATTGACTATCTCTTCTTTCATGTTGTGCTTTTCGTCTCCAAGGGCAAACGATATCACATCGTAGGTTTATTTTAATACGCTATTGTATTATAAAACAGTTGTATAATAATATGATATATTCCAAAGTTTGTTTTACTGCATTTATGACACATCATGGCTGTACACAAAAATGGTTGCTATTGGTTTCTATGGAAGTTTGGACGAGATTGAAAAGTTTTTAAATATTTCCAGAATCTTATTATTGAGGAAGGTAACAATAACAATGATTTTACTTTGTATTGTTAATTCATTTTTTTATATTAAGGTTATTTTTGATGTACATTTAAAAGGAAAAGAAACAAACAAGAAAAGAATTTTGAGATTTAATTTTTTTACACAATGATACAAGATTCTTTACACTATCATGCCTGTCAAATAACACATATTCCTTGAATGAAGAAGTATCCAGACAAGCACTTATGTTTATGTGAAGGTGAGTGGCTGTAGCCAAGTTCTATATTTTTTTCTTTTATTTTTTTTTGCAGGCAGCTTAGTTTAAACATAATGTCCAACTCAGGCAATGTTCTTTTTTTCCCTGATCCTTTCTCACCTGGATCAAGGTCATACATCTTGCTAAATTCTCACCTATCAATCTCTCTGAACACATATATGTTATTTCTTTCTCACAATATCATATTGTAAGATGATTTGGTTTTCTTTCTTGATTAAGTTCAAGATTGGGGACGCGGTAGTCCAGAGGCAAGATGTCGACCTCTCAACCAAAAGGTAGTGGGTTGAGCCCCACCAACAGATGAAAAATTTTCTCAAGTTTTTTTTTAGCAAAATCAAAATCTACCCACTGGTCCAGGTAGGTGGACCGACACCTAGTTTCATCGGAGACGGACGATAAAATGGAGGTCCCGCGTGCAGATCACAACACTCTTTGCATGTTAGATCCCTTGGCTGTTTAAATGGCAGTCTGGGCAAAATTAAAAACCCTGAGACCACCTTAGTTGTGGAGGTGGGTAAATCAATATTTTTTTTAATGTTTTTAAAAGTTCAAGATTAAGGCTTTGTTTTGTTGGTTTCTAAGTGTTTAACAAAACAAAATGATCCAAGTTATAGAGCTAACTAGAAGATATAATGATATAGTTTGACAGTCTTGATGACCTTTTATAATGAAAGCCTCACCCGTACTATCACATCTTATTGATTCTTTGAAATTATAACATTTATTCTTTCAGGCGGCTTCATTTGGATTGATCATTTGTTTTTTTAGAAATGATTTGTTCTCATTGCATATTTTGTGAAAGTTATCCTTTGAGAGATGTAGTTAAAGAAACAGCTCTCTCTCTCCTGATTGTACAAATGAGGGTGGAGGTGAACTTTGATAACAACTATATTGTGAAACTGTCCTTTTATTTTTAGTGATAGGAAACTGCGTAGAGATGCTGAGGGATTTCTTAAGGGTTTGTTTTTTATGATATTCAGACCATGTATTAAAGGAACATATGTTATATGTTTTACGCATCATTTGATCAAATCGAGGATGATAAGATTTATATGAGAAAAATTAAAAAAAACAGAAAGAAAAGTAAGCTTTCAATTTCAAAAGATTGAGTATTTTATAGATTTTCATATGTGACAATATGTCTTTGTATTAAATATTTGTAGCTGTTGCTTTGTTTTCTCACTCTGTATCATCATTGATTCGTTAAAACTAAAACATTGATTTATATGCACATACTTTTTGCTTTGAATCAGATGCCAGCTAACAATGCAAGTTGTATAGTTGTCCAAACAAGCAACACTAGTCAAACAAATATGATGTCTGCAGCAGTACCGGCCCAAGAACATGACAATCGAGAAATGCAAAGTCTACTACCATCCAGACTCCAACCAGTTTGCCGCATAGTAATAGCTGCATGTTTTTCTTCTGTAAACAATTTTGATTATTTCGCTTTAAGTAGATACCTGGTACTCAAGGAAATTTGTTCAGCCAATTCCCCCCCCCCTACTACTGTACTACTAGTGTTTCTTGAAAATTTCCTGGCACTGGCACATTTACTACTTCCTTAAATTGGGTGATGTGCCATGACTGTAGGAATTGCACAGTGGATCATTTGTATGTCAGATGTAGGCCTTTATGATAGCACATTGACGATATGTTCAAAGCTTTTCATTCTTTCTGTTTGGCAAGTTTGTGTTTTATAGTTAGAGATATTGATTATGCTATGGAAAATTGGTTGTTATTATACATTTTCATTTCGTCAGCTCGTTTATTTTAGGTTATGGAGACAACTTGCTCCTTTTGGCTTATTGAAGAGGAATTTTTATAACTTGTGTAATGTGTGAGTCAAAAACCTCGAGATCATCGTAATTGTGGATGTGGGTAAATCAAACCAAACGGAAGACAGAAATAAAAATATTGAATCTTTGGTGAGATTACTAGAATTTCACCTTGTCACCTTGGGTGGATAGTTAAGGAAATGGTTAAATTTGAAATCTACCTCGAGTTCGAAATAATTTCTATTCTCCAGACGGCCCATTTTTTCGGATTTGAAGCCAACATAACCCAAACATCAAACTTTCTAGAAGGAAAACACAAAGCAACCCTATCACTCTATCCTAGGCGTTCTTGCATATATACAGTACACCCAGTTGTGTACTTGTGTACAGTAATGTAATACCATTATAATAGAAGAGCAATACAGTGGATGCTGCATAAGTTGACGTTGCATAAGTAGATTTTTATCCAAGTCGATGTTGTTTTACGGTCCTATCCCCCCCATATATTTTTTAGTCGAACTTTTTCATGGTTCCTATACAGTAAAATGAATGACAATATGAGTGCATAAGTCGATGTTTCAGTTTCAATGCCATTCACGGCCGTTGGCCCCAAAGCTAGAGAACACGACCATTACAATGTAGATCTACCTGAGTATTAAACGCTTCTCAACTTGCCCTCACTCTACATCACAAGATGCAATCAGCGCAAGTTAATAAAATCCTCTGAAGTCTTGGCATATGGTTGGCCATATAGACTGTACTGGTCAGAGTGAAAGCTGGGGAGGTGGATGGCGGCCACCAATAACTATCATATTAAAATATAATATTATATCGTGTGGATCTACATCGTATTATCAGCATTTAGATCTAGATGTAACTTTATTGCGACTGAGGGGATTTATTGCACTACTGGATTGTGCATTGACATTGATACCACAACAAAGGCTCAGTATCGATTCTTTCATTTTATAAGATTTTTTAAAGAAATGATATGCCTTACCTTCAATCAACACATCGGTTGTACGGTACCATAAAGTTGGAAATGTGATCTAACGTATGAGAAGTTGGTACTCATTTTAATTACCACAAAGTACTCTATGAAGTCTATCTGAAAAATCTACTTTTGATGAATTATTGTCAATATTAGCTATGATCGGTCGATCATCTCGGGAAACATTCTGTGCACCTGTTATAAGAAAAATGCCATCCTGACATGAGTATAAGGGATCTGGAGCAGTTGAAATAGGGTCGACATGAAATATTTGATAGCCTCAGAAGATTGTATGATGTTTCAATGTATCATATTATCCTTTTATAGGTTTATATGCGGAAAAAATTAAAATAGTGGGGGAGGGGGATTTTTAATGCGATTTTCTCAAAATGTTACATTTTGACAGTGATATGCGATATAATACTTTTTTGTTATTGTCTGATTGCTCCCAAATTTAGTATATATATAACATCTATAATTATAATGCAAAAAAAGATATTTTACCCAGTAACGATTTCCGATATCGTCTTCAAAGTTTTGCAAAACAAATCTAGATTTCTAAAGTTCAAAAGGATGAAAATGCAAGCACTAAGATTAAGAATAAGTTAGAAGATCTAGCGTTCTGCTCTCCGGCTGGCAGTGGCAAGAATAAGTCGTGAACTGACAATGACATGCATAGGATGTAGAAGTAGAAGATGCCATAGCAACTAGTTTTCCACAATTTTATGATGTATATTTAAATAAATATAGTATGTTGATTCACATGTTTAGATAGATAACATTTAAATGTTTAAACCTTGCACTGCCATGTTTTCTTTGCTTGGTTTTTTATTGCTTTTTTCTCTCCTCGAAAATGGATATTTCAATCTCATTGTATTGTACTCTCTAGTTATCTATAAACTTATACTTATATTTAATTTTCGTCTGTAGCATCTTTTAAATGTGTACTGTAAGTGTGTGCATTAGTTTAGTGCCGTTGGTTGGTGAGCTGTCTGGTATCTCCCATTTCCTTCTTTCCTTTCACTTTTCCATTTATATGTCTTTTATTTTGTAGTACTTGTACTCTCATTTTTTAATTCACCATAAAATCATTGTACATGAGGGTAGACAATGAGTAGGCAGGGTAGATTCAATGAAACCAAACAAATTACAGAATCTTGCACTTTGCAGCTTCATCATCTAGTCTTGGTTATCACGTATGGTGGACAGGGTAAAGTAAGTCCCATACTAGAGTTGAGCGTAGGGTAATCAGGAATAGAGCAAAGCTAGGCCTGACGACGTGTTCCTTGAGAAAGACATTTAACACACATTTTCCCTACTTGACCCATGTGTAAATGGGTACAGGTAGTAATTTGGGAGTAAAAACCTGCATCACACTAGTGTCCTATTCGGGAGGTGGTTATTATCATCTGTTCCATTTCATGATATAGAAACCGGATAAGCTCTGGCTCTTTAGGCCGTAAAGACCTTGAAGGAATCTTCCACGTATCCATAATCAGCTGAAACAGTTGTGTAAAACCAGCCATGTTGTTACATTTGTCAGTTTGGTCTTAAGATCCGGATCTTAAAATCAAACTGAAAATCTTGGGCTGAAACAAGGCCGTCTATAACCTACCCCCAGTACCAGGCCTTGATGCTGTTTAAACATGGCGGCACTAACAGGCCGGGTCTTGCTAGGCGGTTGGGGTGTCAGTGCCAGGCCTAGATCTAGTCTGGTTCTGCGTTACGGCAGTACTCAACCTGCGAGCTACCATTACGGTGCAAAATATTCTTCCACGTTTAAATCTAGATCTAGCAGATTTTTTTTTTTAAACAATGGAGAATGATTGACGAGAGAGAGAGAGACAGACAGACAGACACACACACACACATCATGCTACCACATTATAATTTTGTTGTGAAGAACAAAACACCATCGCAAGTTTGAAGATTAGTTCTGACAAACACTTTACTTTGAAATTCATAATTGTCAAAACCATAAAAGTAAGAGGAATAAAATTCCATAGACAGTACATAGAAAAGGAAAAGGAAATGCTAGTAATTACCGTACATTACAACAAATGTTATAGTAAAGACAGTTATGTGATTATAAATCCATTATCTTCAGTTCACAATGACAATTAAATAAAATGGTGGTGCAGTGCAAGTAAAATATTTAGTACACTTCGGTAAACAATGTGAATAGAATAGTGTAACATAATGATATGCAGCAGTAATGAAACATTGATATATCATTCAATTTTTAAAAAAACAATGCAAACAATAAATACATTTGGAACCTAAGAATGATTATCAACACACCATATATTGACAATGCTGAGGAATAACAGTTTCATATACCAGGTATATGGTAAACTCTTAATTCATCATTCAAAATGTCAAACATACATTTCTTTGTAGTTTGCAGTAAACAATATTGTAATATTACTGATAATAATATGCAGCGAAATAATGAAACATTGATGAAATTCAATTTCAATACTCAAATTCAAAACCATAGGGGAATAAAATTCCACAACATAGACAGTGACAGTACATATAATAGATTCTGTAATAGGGGTAAAAAAGGTAGCAAATAATTTCAATACAAAGGCTTATAGTTATAGTATAGTTCATAGTACAGACATTGATTATAAATCCATAAAAATAAAACAAATCCTCATCCATTTCACATTGAAAAATAAAATGGCGGTGTAGTGCAAGTAAAATATTTGGTACACCTTGGTAAACAATGTGAATAGAATTTAAATCATTACTACTAATATGTAGTGAAGTTATGAAACACTGGTATGTTTTGAAAAATGATAAAGAAAAAATGCAAACAATAAATACATTTAGAACCTAAGGATAATCATAATCATCAACACACCTAAATAATATATGGACAATGACAGTTTCATAGGGCCTATTACTATTGGTAAACTTGATTCATCATTCAAAATTTCAAACATTTCTTTGAAGTTTGCTGTGAAGAATGACTTTCTTGGAGTAGTTATTTAACAGAATGTTAACAAAACTAACCACGCATGATTTAAACATTTTTTAATTTGAACATTGACATTTAGAACAGGTAGAGAAAATTTCATTTAGATTTTCCTCTGCCCAATACGGTACATTTCATTTAGTCTGATCAATGTCTGAGTTTGATTTGACAGAGACAAAAACTTATTCTCCATGAAACCAATAGCTACATTCATGATTGAAACAGCAATCTGAGTGAAATATGCGTACAAGAATGGGAGATGGGTAGTGAGACCACCAAGATTGATGTTTTCAAAATAATCAAAAATTCTTTTTCAATAGAAATTTCAAGGGGCTTATGTTTGTCACCAATCAGTTCACAACATTTAGAACAGTTTGCTTGTGACATTTTCTTCTTGGCTACATAACCAGCAACATATATTACAACACTCAATGAGTCATCCTTCACCTCAATTCTTTCAAAAGGAAAATCATTTGTAAATATTTTATCATTTTCAAGCAAAGTCTCTGAACTAAATTCTTGGAGAAAGTCTTTGATAGTAAGAGGAATAGTTCCTTTTGAAAGTGATTGAATTTTTAACAGTTCTTTAACAGTAAGTTTTTTTTTTCATTCTGAACAACTTCTTCAACTGAAATCAAAGTATTTCCCCCAGACTGTTGTCGATACTGACCGAATCGACCTTCCAAATTGTCAGTTTGAAATTTACCAGACAAAACAAACTTAAAATTCAATGACTGCAAAAGATATGGTATGAGAAGGACGAAACAATCCAAAGTGTGGGTCAAAGCTAAAAATGTGTCTTGAGACAAAAAGCCCTCTTTAGAAGTTTTATTTTTCTCTTGCCACAATCTAAGCCATGCAGACATTTCAATTTCAGACAGCCAAGAGTCTTGAATCATCACATGAAAACAATGGGGTTGCAGAAGGTTTCTTATGTTTCTTCCAAAGTAGGGGTGATGAACATTAACTATTTCCACGAATGGCTTTTCTAAAAAATGGACAGTGCCTTCCCAAAATAAATTCAGAAGAACAGTTTTCAAAGCTGCAATGTTGGTGTCATGAAAAACTTTTAATGCAAACTGACTTTCTATAACTAATAATACTAATATAACTAGTAAAACCGCTTAGATCTTCAAGCAGATCTTTAAGAAAATTTTTTGTGTAGGTTGAGTTTGATTTAAAAGAGAGATAGAAGGATTAAAAGACGACCTTATTTTCGGTCGATGATGTGCTAAGCGCAGCACATAACTAATCTTTCCATGACAAAACAGGTGCTTCCTTGAGAAGATTGCCTTTCTCAAGTCTATACAAAGCTTAAATCAGAAAATGATGTGACATCTTCATTCACCCACTTAGAGATAAGATAGTCTGCGAAGAATTTTTACATTCAACCAGTTGTTTCTAATAATAGAGACTTTAAAAGGTGAACTGAGTCAAAAAGAAGAAAGATTTTATAATTCTGATTCACATGATTATTAATAAACAACTTTAGAAGGGAAAATATTTTCCTATTAATTCTGTTGTCTGAAATTATACTAACTATGTTAAACCCTCTAGTGCCCACTGGTTCAAATATGGACCATCAACTTTAAACCGGTCTAAGGGACACAACAAAGAAAAATAATGTAACCTTTGAGTCACCTATCGATAAAGTACCTTGAATGGATTGTATTTCCATTGTTTTTATTGCGAAGAGTTCATGTTTAGGTGCCACGCCCACTTCCTGTCTGATCGTGCTAAACAGGGTTACCAGCGCTAGTGATTTTTCACTAGATCTAGTGATTTTTTCAAAATCTAGTGATCTAGTGAATGTTTTTGAAAAAAAGCCTAAATCTAGTGATTTTTGGTTTTGTTTTAATTTAAAAAATTTCTTCAGTTTTTCACTTTTTCTTTTTTTGTAATGTCCGCAATAGGCTGTGCTCAAAATGCACATCTCTAGGGCCTAATAGTAATAAGTTATAATACCCCGAGGAAAGATAAAACCTGGCAAACTAGCTATTGTTTTGCGCGCTCCTGTCTTGGAGTAGTTAAGTAAGCCTAGCATCATGCCAAATTGACTTCAAGTGCGCAACTATGGAATTGTGATTGACAGGTGTCATGGCCTATATGATATATACGAATTCTAGCATCTTTGACACTTGGAATGACCCCCAAAATAGGGGTGCAAGGCCACATTATCGGGTGAGTCACTATTTTATTCTTTATTACTTGCAATGATGTTCCACCTATTTAAATGGGTTGGAAAAAATAGGCTATCCCTATTATCATACCATTTTGTGATGCTGAAGTTACATCACACCACCCTGCAAATAGTAGATATTGCAGTGCAAGAGTCTTATTCATCAGTCAATGATCTGTGACAAACGTAAAGGTGTATCTAAAAATTAAATTGAATCTTAATACTTAGGTTTGTGATAAGTGTAAGTGTAAGGCCTAGATTTAGTCTATCTACAGTGCATATTTTTATTAATGTTTCACTTTGAGGATTATCGCACGCAAAGAAATGGAAGATTCTGGACCGTCAAAGCCAAAGTGGTATTACTGGTATCGGCAAACATTTTGTAAATCTTGGTTACAAGATAAAGAATTTTCAGAGTGGCTAATGTCAACTTCTGACGGCCAAACATCATGTAATGGGTTTGCGATAGCAAATTTAAAGATCCTAATAAAGGAGCTCTACGACGCCACATGAAGTCAGAAAAACACGTGAAAGCCATGGCTTCAAAAAAACAATCTTTGACAATGACTGCCTTTTTTAAGTCGAAGACAAATGAACATGTCACCAGCATCGAACAAGCAACAGCAAAGGCAGAGATTCTGATGGCTGGATATATGGCAGAGCATCGGGTTCCCTTCAATCAAGCAGATCATATGGCCCCACTGTATGCTGTCATGTTCCCAGACAGTAAAATTGCTGCGAATATGAAAATGAAGAGAATAAAAGCGTCGTACGTCATGCAAGAGGGAATAGCATATGTTGAGAAAAAATCAGTTTCATCTGTTTGTGCAGACAATTTCTTTTCGCTGTTAATAGATGAAAGTACAGATGTGTCCACGATGCAAGTTTTAGCAGTGGTCGTCAAATTTATTGAAGGTTTTGAGGTAAAGGACGCACTTCTGGACATCGTGGAAGTGGAGAACGGTTCAGCAGAGACACTGTATGGTATGCTGCCGTGAAAGATCTACTCAGGGCAAAGAAAATACCACTGACGAACGTAATTGGCTTTGCTGCGGACAACTGTGCTACAATGATGGGCATAAACAGTGGATTCCAATCATTGCTGAAGTTTGACCTTCCCAATGTATTTGTACTGGGCTGTGTTTGCCATTCCTTCGCCCTTTGCGCAAACCACGCCAGTAAACATCTGCCTACGTGGCTAGAGTCGTTTGTAAAAGATGTTTGTAGCTACTTCTCACGTAGTTCCAAGAGGCAGAGAGACTTTCACCTGATACAAAAAGTTGTCAAGGCACAGGATCACAGAATGCTTAAACTGTCTCAAACCAGATGGCTGTCTCGAGGTCAAGTTACCGCGCGCATCATTGAACAGTGGGATGCCTTGTTCCTGTACTTTCAAGCGGAAGCCAGCGTGGACAAAATTGAAGGGGCATCAATCATCTATCAAAGAATGGCCAGTGTTGACACAAAGCACATGCTGCTATTCTTAAACTACATTTTGCCCAAAGTAGACAAGATGAATTTACATTTCCAGTCTGAACAGCCACAAATCCACACTCTTTTCAACAACATTAGCTCCCTTTACAGAGATATGCTGTCTTTGTTCGTGCGTGATGACATTTTGGCTTCAAAGGGCCTCAGTGACATCCTCCCATCAGACAAATCTATTCACCGCCCATTGAATGAGCTAATCGTTGGAGGCCGTTGTGCTGCTGAACTTGCCAACATGTCTCTTGGAGAGAACGAAGAACGGTTTCGGGGAGATTGTAAGAAGCTTTTGGAAGAGTTGTGTGCACAAATTCGCAGCCAATTTGAGTTTTCCAAAACGTCAGTCTTGGCTTCCTTGTCAGTGCTTGATCCTGGAATTGCTCTGTCAACCCCCGACCTCTTGTTACATTGACGCCACTGGCATTGCAGTTCCCACAAGTAATCAAGAGCGAAGATTTTGACGATCTTGATGATGAATGGAGAGGCCTTCTACTTCTACAAGCCAAAGAGCATGTGGAACAGCTACGAGACAAATCTGTCGCAGAGTTTTGGACATTGATTGCATCATTGAAAGATGGAACCGGGCAGCCAAAATTCCCAACACTTGGCCGTCTTATGTGCGCCCTTGCTGTACTACCCCACTCCTCTGCATGTGTTGAGAGGGTTTTCTCTGAAGTCAACATGGTAAAGACTCCTGTAACAAACAGATTGCATGCAACAACTGTAGCAAAACGGCTTCTCGCAAGGCAGCATTTGACAAGACAAAAGCAAACCTGTTGTACATGGTCGCCTGACCAAAAACTCGTGGACTCTGTCGTGAGGGTGACTGCTATAAGCGACATCTGGAACGCACAGGGAACAAAGATGATGAACTACGTGTCTACGACAACGTAGATCCTGAGGGTGACACTCAGGATAAATAAAAGTCACTTCAATTCATAACTGACTGAAGTCTGACATGTATAAATAGTGTATAATACGTTTCATTTGGAACATTTCTGTTGGTGTTAACGAGTTTAGTTTAGTTTTAGATCTAGTGGATAAGTTCATTTTAAGTTCGTTTCTTCAAGAATGTGTTCATCAAAAGGATTGATGATAGACCTACAATGCAACAGATCGGTCTTTTATGTGGCAGGTATGTTTCTATAGTTTATTCATTTTAAACATTTTTTTCTTTTCTTTTTTTTGGAGGGGGGGGGGGGGGGGGGGGGCTACTGGATACCTAGATCTAGATCTACTAGCCCAAACCTGGCCATCTTAAATGATGATACCAAATAAGTCTAGATCTAGATCTATGTCTTTTGCAAGGCCTAAGGGGCAAATGTTTAACAAAACTGGTGAGTTTTCGTAGAGGGGGGGGGGGGGGGGGGCAAGCTTTTTGAATGAATTTAGATATCTAGTGATTTTAAGACAAAAATAGTGAATTTTTCATGAAATTTAGTGATTTTGCCTCACTGGCAACCCTGGTGCTAAACGTGAATGCTACAGACCAAAACTACAGCCACTTCAATCGTCATACATCTGCCCATGTAAGTAGTGATCTTGATCTTTTTATGTGTTTATAGTATTTCTGATACCTATACTTTAGATATATAGACATATTGTCCCATATTAGATAATATAAATAAATATTTCATGATACTGAAATGTTGTGGTTCAAATATAGACCACTGGGCAGGCCCACGTGTTCTTGGTCTAAATATGGACCACCGGGCATTTGCAAAGTATGGGGAACCATTTTTAAAGTTGAAGTATACATTTGAGAGACAAAAATTTTAGATTTTTTAAATAATTTATTCCTGTTTCTGTTTTGTTTTCAGCAATATGGATGACAGTGACTTGATTGAGAACATCATTGATAACATAGGGATTGATGACAGTGACTACGATACATCGGAAGATGAATGGCTACCAGGTAGAGATGATGTTGAAGATGATTCAGATGACGACGAAGTTCTTATCACACCTTCACGAAAAAGAAAAAGACTCAACAAAAAGGGAGCACCGGTCCATCCACTAGCACCTCAAATGTGAGTGATTCTGATGAGGATGAATTGCCCTTGTCTGTCATAAGAGAGAGAATTCTTGAGGCGAGGGAAAATATGGAGAAAGAACTGGATGAGGAGATTCTGTTAAATGCTCTGGATGAACCATTTTGGGTGGAATGTAATTACCAGGCGAGTGACACAACATTTAAAGGTGATGTGGAAATTGTACCTTCTGAACCTAAAAGTCCGCATCAGTATTTCTCTGAACTTGTTACGGATGAAATGTTGGAGAAAGTTAGTGACTTTTCAAACATGTATGCAATGGCAAAGAGTGGAAAGGAACTGGAAAAAACATCCCAAAATGAAATCAAAATTTTCATTGGGCTGTACCTGAGGATGGGATTAATGAAAGCTCACCGCATCCGCGCCTATTGGGCTGCTGCTACCAGGTATCCGCCTGTTGCTGATGTGATGTCGCGCAACCGGTTCGAACTCGTGGGGAGATACCTACATATGTGTGACAACAACGATCCCGGTCTCACTGATCAGGCAAAAGAAAACGATCGAGTGTGGAAGCTTAGACCGTGGATCTCTGGTTTATCTGCCAATTTGAACAAAATAGCGCCGGAGCAGAACCAGAGCGTCGATGAAATCATGGTCGCCTTCAAAGGCCATCACGGCTTGAAGCAGTTTATGCGTAATAAACCTCACCGTTGGGGCTTCAAAATGTGGGCGCGTACAGGCAGCAACGGTGTACTTCATTCCTTTGATATTTATCAGGGCTCAAAATCAAAAACCAACAATGACAATCCAACAGTTGGTATGACTGGAAATGTTGTTCTTGACATGGTCAAAGGTCTGGAAGATAATAAGAACTTTATTGTTTATGCAGACAATTTATTCTCAAGTCTTGCACTCGTTAAAGCACTAAAGGAGAGAAGAATTTTCTATGCAGGAACTGTAAGGGAAAATAGGCTGAAAGGATGCCAACTCAAAAGGAGAAAGATCTGAAAAAGGAGAGGAGAGGGTCAAGTCATCACCTTGTACTTGTTGAAACTAGTTCAAATTGTGTGGCAGTAGGATGATTTGATAACCGAAAAGTGGACATGATTTCCTCATTTGTTGGAGTTGAACCATTTACAAGGGTCAACCGGTACGACAGAAAGGAGAAAAAGGTTGTTGGAGTGGAGTGTCCCGCTGTTATCTGTTCTTATAATAAAAACATGGGAGGTGTAGATCTCCTTGACAGTTTGACAGCCCTGTACAAGACCAAAATAAAGTCCAGACATTGGTACTTATACATTTTTTTTTCATACTCTCAACATGATGGTCGTCACTTCTTGGCTGCGTTACCGGAAGCACAGAAAAGTACTGAACATTCCAAAAATCATGAAACTGGTGACTTCCAAGAACTTGCCATGACCCTGATAAAGATTCAGGGAGTACCGGGAAGGCCTTCAAATTCGCTTACACAGTGATTCAAACTCCACGTGCATCGCGACAATCGTACCCAGTGCCTGATGATGTGAGATTGGACAGTGTGAACCATTGGCTGCTTTATGATGACCGTCAACGTTGCAAGTCCAAATCCTGCACATATCGCAGTAACACGGTGTGCCAAAAATGTGGAGTCCATCTCTGTCATAACAAAGACAGAAACTGCTTCCTGATGTTTCATACGGTCAAAAAGATCTAAGTGTGTCACGAATGCCCGATGGTCCATATTTGGACCAAGTTTTTTTTTACTCATTAATTAAATGCAACCAATCTCAATTTTTGTTGTTGTGGTCTATTTTTCAATAGTTTTTGACTGTGTATACACAAATTCAGAATTTTAAACCAATTATGTATGGGGCCGGGCACTAGAGTCATTTGATTAGGTTGGGTCAGAGGGTGTCGTTGCAACCATAAAACAATTCCTCATTATCTCTTCAATTTAGCACTACGGTATATAATTGAACTTTAGTTACTTTTAGATAGAACATCCTGGCAGCAATGCATTGCAGTCCAAGCAGTTTCTTTTCTGAACAAACATGGCGCCTTACAGTTCTTGAAAGTTTACCCGCCTAAAATAGTTCAGTTTGGAATCGAAGGTGAGTTTGCTTCTTTTCATATTACTTGTTAATAATTAGTCTTTTTAACCTCATCTTGCATTTGAAATGTGCAGAGGATGATATATTACAAATATCTAGTATATTTTTGTTTTGAAAAGCTGAGAAATAGGCATGGTAATGGTAAGCTGGTTGCAATGACAACCACTAATGAACTGGTTGATGACGTTGGGATCAGTGGTTGCAACCTAATCAGATAAACAAGTTGATGGCGGTGGGTCCATTAAATAAATCCACTTTACTGCTTTTAAATAAGAGCATTTTAGGACTCAATCGAAGTTAGCCAGATATTGTAATCACAGTAATCTAAAGTGTGACTTTGCAGTTTAGCGCTAGACAGTTCACCTCGTAATGTAATCGTAACCTAAAGGTCCTGAGTTAGAATCCATTTGGTGGCGGTTCAGAGTCCTTAGAAACGACTCTTGACTGACATTTTCTCACTGTACTCAGGTATAAAATGAGACAGTTAACAGCATTGTCCGTGTCCAAACCATAATATACTAGTGCCTAATATGTCCAGGTCTCTAGTAATTCTTGATTATAACTTTTTATATAACTATAACATTTTCAGCCTAATTGAGATCCATCAACATGCACCTTGGAGTTATGATGACAGCGCAGTTAGTGTTCTTATATGGGAATGTTATTGCAAGACCTGGACAGCGTGCTAAACGGGTTGAACACGAAGATGTTCTTATAAATGGGAATATCGCAAATGATTGATAATAAAATTTTAACATAGATTCCAATGGGGACACATTATAAACGACAGGAACAAAATGGTCTATGTAATCCTTCTACATATTTTTTTTTCAGTTTTGTCACATCCATGGCAAAAAGTATTTCCTTCTACTAAAGAAATATGTTGATCATTTACAAACAAAAAACAGGTTTGTCTAAATCCAAGTCCCTTTTAGTAGTAATAAATCAAAACACTTGCATAGTATCTAGATAAAATATTTAATAATTAAAATTCCCAAGAGCCCAATTAACTGAAGATCTCAATTTGATTAATTTGTTCTCCTTGCTTTTTCAATGTTTGATTGTTTTAGGCCGCATTATTAACAGCACAGATAGATCAAGTATCCCAAGAAACACACAATGATAAAAGTTTGCAATGCAGGGTTTCACCATTAAATCCACCTTTTCCTGAATTTGATAAACATTTACAACAAAGTTATTCCCAAATGGCTTATTTATACCCCAAACTGAAGAACTGTATGGAAATGGTCTCCACTGGTAATCCTGTCTACATATTTTTTTTCCAGTTGGAGGGAGGCTGTAAGGCAAAGATCTGAGAGCCCAACTTTAAGGCATGCCAAAGACAGGAATGGTGTGGACATCCATGGCACCAAACCTGGATTTGTGCCATCCAAAGCAAGACTTCCTTCAGCGCCACAACCCCACTCTAGTATATTCTGAACCCAAACTGTTTCCAGACCATGACAAAGATGAACCCATGGAAATGAACAGAATGCCATCACTCCAGGTTTCCAACAATTGTAAGCTAATTTTAGTGAGAGTGGTGATTTTGTTATGATTATGAATAATGTCGGCAGAAAGGGCCTTGAAACAAAGAAGTCCCTTCTTCTTTTCTTCCTCCTCACACCTTCAGAGGAAACTGATGAGGAAGAAAGTTTGAAAAGTACAAGAAGAAGCTATATGGCTATGCCTGAACTTTCAACTCCTGAGACAGATAGATGCATTGTGGCTAAAAGTATTTAAAATTGTTAAGTTAATAAAACTATCGACACTTGCATAAACAAAAATACTCAACGTGGGGCTCAAACTCCGCTGAAAATGTCCAATACATCAAAAGCTGGGTTGCAGTCATGAGGTATAGTCATTTTTATTATAATAATAACATTATTATCTTGTGCTGTTTAAACTCTACAGTTCCAGGTGACATGTGGTACGGCCGTGTCCAAGCTCCAACCTAATCAAATGAAAAGATGACCTGATATGCAGATGTTTTGCTGCCCGAACAGAATCTGAGCCTGTCCAATTAATGAGATGTCCACAACAGTTGGGGCTACAGCAAAATCTTTATCAAAATAAACTGAAGTAATCCATATGCTGAAACAATGGTTCGTCTCTTTATTAATTTGTTCAAATGGTCATTTCACCATTAAATACGATTACAGTGACATTGATTAAAATCTTACTCGATCCATCATGAGCACTCCTTGACCCTTCCCACCAACTGAGATGATCCGCTCAATGCTAGCCACAACCCACTAAGCTCGACTAGAGGGCAGAGAATGTCCCCTGGCTCCCATCCTTCAGTCCGACTTAAATGCCACAATCTGGATTATGACCGCAATGCTGTGACCGACTTGCAAAAGATTTAACAGATCCGTGTATGTAGAGGCAAAGAAAGGAAAACGGATGGGTGTCAATGTTCAGCCAGTAGCCTTGTGCAGAGAGCTGGGGTGTGCAGCAGCCGCCATCGACCATAGTATCAGCTACACAGTTCAAAGATGAAGAGACGTCAAGAAAAAAAATGTCCAGCAGCCCATACGACCGCAAGTGCACCAAATGAAATGTGGCATTGACCCCACCACTATTGCGATCGTTTGCCGTCAGTCATCGCGGAATCATACCAAACACTGCACAGAACGCCCTCGATGATTCCTCTGCCATTTTCAATAGTCTATGTTATGTGAGGTGACTGATGACGATCCAAGATCAAACACGAACTCTGTCTCCCTTGATCATCATATCTACAACGAATTTTGTAGGGCATGGGAGAAACGTGCCTCCGATCCTCAACCATTTGTCGGATGTCACTGTCCAGACAGTACCCTCAGATGCCCAGTCACTTGGCCTCCTCCAACTGTTTCTAAACCCACCTCCGCAATCCCTTACTCTTGCGATGGCTGACACTGGATGTCAGTCTTGCCTAGCTGGATTGAATCCTGCAGAAAGATAGGACTCAACCTCAACCTCCTACCGGTCACCATGAGGATGACTGCCATCAAACAGTGGCGCCATTGACATCGTTGGTGCTCTCCACTCCCCGCATCTCTGGGACATCCCCCCACCGACACCATGCTTGAAACCTATCAGATGGTCTATTTTACCTCAGCCACGGACAGGATGTTCCTATCCAAGCAGGCATGTATTGCCCTGGGCATGATATCCCCTCAGCTTCCCCACGATCGGTGAGACAAGTACCCTCCATAACACCGAGAACAAAACAACTTTTTAACGTACCAATCACTGACCAGGCCTGCGAATGCCCACGACGCCAACCACCACCACCACGTCCTACAACCCTCCCTGTCCCAGCCACAGAGGAGAACGTGGAATATTAAGAAAAATGGCTGCTCGACCACTATCGATCCAGCTCTTTCAACGATATGCGAACATCAACCTCTTCCAAAGATGTCCGGACCTCCCATCCGTCTCATGATAGACTCTGATGCCCATCCTGTCGCCCACCATACCCCATACCAATTCCAGTGCACTGACAAGAGGAAGTCAAAGCTGGCCTAGAAGAAAGACGTGCGGCTTGGTGTTATTGAACCAGTTCCTATTGGCACTCCGGTCACCTGGTGTCATAGGATGGTGGTCTGCCCCAAAGAAAAGCGGGAAAGCCCACGAAACAGTTGACCTCCAACCGCTCAATCGTCATCCACCCGTGAAACTCACCATACCCAGTCTCCCTTCCACCAAGCCCGAAAGGTACCACCCCACACTCGCAAGAAACTTTGATGAGGAATGGATATCATAGCGTTGCTCTTGATGAACGAGACCGCCACTTGACAACATTCATCACTCCATGGGGCCGATACCGTTACCTCATTGCCCCACAAGGATACATTTCCTCAGGGGATGGATATAGTCGCAGATTTGATTCATTAGATCGTCAATAACTTCCCCAGAAAACAAAGTGCATTGATGACACACTCATGTGGTCTGACACCATCGAAGATAAATTCTTTCAGACTGTTCAATGGCTTGATATCTGTGCTAATAATGGCATCGTTAATAAGCCATCCAAGTTCAATATTCGCCAGAACCACAGTTGAATTTGCTGGTTTCAAATAACCCCAAACATACGTCCCTGTGCCGTTACCTTGAGGCCATCTGAAAAATCCCCACCCCTCAAAGTATCACTGATGTCAGGAGTTGGTTAGGCCTCATCAACCAGCATCGTCTCTTCTGCCTTGCCTCAGCTGACAATGTTGCCATTCATTGAAACCTAAATGGCTGGAACTGCCATCAATGGACAGACAACAGTTAAACAGCCTTTTGAAGAGTCTAAGGCTCTGATCATCAATGAGATCCACCACAGTGAAGTAGAGATCTTTGACAAAACCAAGCCCACATGCCTTGCCACAGATTGGAGCAATAATGATAACAAGCTATTGGTTATTTCAAAAGCAAATTGCTCCTGCCCTTTGTCAAACCATTCTGCTGTAAAACAGGCTGGAGAATCACATTGGTGGGGAGCAGATTCACCAAGCGGAAATCAGAATCCCTAGCTATGCCCCCATTGAGGGTGAATGCCTCGCCGTTGTTGATGCACTTGACAAAATTTCGCCACTTCACTCTGGGTTGCTCTGACCTCATTGTGGCAGTTGACCACAAAATCTTATTAAAGACATTTGGTGACCGCTGTCTTGACGACCTCCTAATCCCCGCCTTATAACCCTGAAGGAAAAGGCCCTACAGTATCGCTTCCGGTTGTACACATCCCTGGAATATCTTCACGCTGCGGCTGATGCTGTGTCCCGCAGCCCTGTGAGTGTGAGTGACCCAACCATCTTACACTTCCTGATGTCGTGGCCACCTTAAATACCCGTCTGCCGACTCTCCCATCAGGCCTAACCTCCCACTCACGTTCCTCCAAGCCATCCGCTTTGAGTACCAGGACGACCACTATCAAATCTGCTCCCAGACTGACTCAAAACCCACTGAGCTGGTCAAGTCAGTGACGTGGAGACGATATCAGACTTGCCACATCCAGTGACCCCACCTCGGAGGAAGAATAAACTGGAGATGCCATGACCCACGTGACCTGAAGCCAGAGCAGACCGATGCCAGCGACCTCCGCAGACATATTGTTCTATCCAAAACATTGCCAGTGCCAGAGTGTGCTTCGTTGAATTTTAATCCAACAAAATGCCTGCTTGTTCTGCATTTGGTTGCACTAATCGACCTGAGACGTGATTCCGTGAATGGAATTACTTTCCATAGGTAAAACACACTATTTGTTTTCCACCAGTAAATGGATTAAAAATACCCAGTGGCTATTCTTACGGCAGGAAAAAGTATTCTAGATCTAGGCCTAGCCTAAGTTTCCTTCTTTATTTTATTTTTGGCGAGAGGGCAAGCCCCCTCAAACTCCCCTTTTTTCTTTTCTTTTTGATGAGGGGGCAAGTGGCTATAGTTACGGATAAAATGCAGTTCCCCCTCCCCCAAAAAAGACAAATTACAGGTGACATGAGTTTGAGGGATGCCTCATACTCCCTCATCAAAGAAAATTTGAAAATCCTCGAAAAAACAAGGGGAGTTTGGAGGGGGCTTGCCTCATCAAAATAAAATAAAGAAGGAAATTTAGGCTAGGCCTAGATCTAGAATTCTTTTTGGCTGCCGTAAGAATAGCCACTGCCTTAAAAATAATAATGTGTAAAGCAATACGATCGCTATTTACGACATAGTTCATTCATAACATTATTGTGTGGTCAGAAGAATGCCATCGAATGCTATCGGACATGTGAATAAGCACGGACAAATTGAATAGGTCTACAAATCTTGTCTTGTAATTTCGACATTTAAAAAATCCTTTTAGACACATGGCAACATACTTACACCTCAAGTGGCAGCAGGCCGAGGAAAGAAAGCAGGTGTCTGTAGGCCTAATCAGTGTAAATGACCTTCTGCTCTACCGGCCTTATCATAACAAAGAGTGTGCAGGTCCGATTTTCGCGTTGACAATTTTCCGACTGACACTACCCAAAGATCCCACATCTGTGATTTGGTAGCCTACAGTTCTTACCATATTCATGAGTAGTATAGTATGTGATTTATTATAGAAAATGACTGGTGTTTTTGCGTTAAAAATTGAGGGCGGATGAGGTAACGAGGCGCCTAAAATTGAGCTAGGGAAGGCGTCGCTCTACAAAAATTGAGGCAAGAGGAGGCGACACGCTGTAAACTTGATACGAAGCATCGTAAAACGTGAGGCATGAGGCTGAGAGGCGAGTAAAAATGAGGCGGTCCGGCAACGATTTGTGAGGGATTGTGAATGAAAAGTTGGATAAAATGAAAATTCACACAATTATTACAATATGACTTATCTCAGAGCATAATGGACCTAGGACCTACATATTTGGTACCATGGTACAACTCCAGAGTCCTACAAGATAATCTCTTAATAGCGTACCTTTGACTAATTTAAAGCAGCTCTGACCTATTTAATTATTTTCAAAACTGAAACCTTAACCTTGGGCATTTTTTTGGAGCCTAATGAGCCTATGACTTATTATTTGCAGATTTCCCCACGAAGAACCACGACGACAGCAATGGATTCAAGCTACCAGACGCAAAGACTTCGTTCCAACAAAGTCTGCCACTTTATGTTCCAAACACTTTAGAGACGAGGATTTTGACCGGACTTCCCTTTGCCGTGTTCGCATCAGAGAACACGTTGTGCCGTCAGTCTTTGAAGCTTTTCCTTCATATTTGAAAGTGAAACAAAAAGAAAGAAAGTCTCCGAAACAACGACATCAGTGTCAGCCATCTCCAGACAACTTGACTACCGCAGCTTCAAAGCAATACGAGGCAGACTACACCAATCAAGACTGGCCCTTCATCGACGACAAGCGACGTTAGCTATACAGCGACAGCAATGCCACATATGTCAAATACGCCAAACGTTGTCAAGGACACTCCTGTTAAGGCCCAATTGAAACGAAAACTCGAGGAAACTGACCAGAAGTTGATAGCATCAAAGAAGAAAATAAAATTGCTGCAACAGTCGAAAAGGCGTTTGATAAAACGGGAAGCGAAATTGACAACGATCATTGATGATTTAAAGAACAAGAACATTCTGAGCACGGACAGCATTGGTGTGCTGGAGACATGTGGCGGGGTATCAGTGACTTACTAAAAAGACAAAATGCCAAATGCCTAGGTAAACCTCAAACAGTCAAATATTCTCCTCAGTTGCGAAGCTCGCGCTTACTCTTTTTTTTACTCCCCACGAGCATATAGGTATGTGCTTCAAACTCTTTGATACCTGTCTCCCACACCTCGTACTATCAAAAAATGGCACCAGTCATTAGACACTAAACCAGGTTTTAATAATGAGTCATTTAGAGCTCTGAAATCTAGAGTTGAAAGCCAGCGGAAGGACGGTAAATCATGCCCGTGTGCGTTAATCCTGGATGAAATGGCTATCCGAAAGAACGTCCATTATGATGGCCACAAGTACCAAGGCTACATCGATATGGGAACAGAAATGGATGATGATGTATTGCCTATTGCAAAGAAGCGCTAGTCTTGATGGTGGTTGGGATCAATAGTTCGTGGAAAGTGCCAATTGGGTTTTTTTCATTGATGGTCTAAATGGAGAGGAACGAAACAATCTTGTGAATAATGCTTTGGAAAGGCTTGACGATGTTGGGATAGATGTAGTCTCTTTAACCCACGATGGTGCCGCTGCAAACATTGCAATGTTAAAATGTTTGGGCGTTGACCTGACAAACCCCAACAAAAATAAAGCCCCATTTCCCCACCCTTCAACAGGCAATCCTGTCGTTTCGTTTTTGGACCCTTGCCACATGTTAAAGTTGGTAAGGAATACTTTCAGGACAAGTTTTCTCTTTGAAAATGAACATCAAATCAAATGGCAATATTTCCAAAATCTAAACCATTTACAAGAGAGAGAAGGTCTTCATTTAGGAAATAAAATGAGAAATGCGCATGTGCGTGGCAGAAAAAAAAATGAATGTCAGATTAGCTGCTCAAACTTTAAGCGAATCAGTGGCGACATCCTTCGAATTCTGTCTAAGGGAAAAAATTGTTGAATTTGATGGATGCGAGGCGACTATAAAATTCATAAGAACATTCAATAATTTATTTGACCTTCTTAACTCAAGAAATCTAAATGCGACTGGGTGGAAACGTCCACTTCAAGGAAAACAATATTATGCAATGCACAGGTTTTCTACTAGAAGCAAAAGGCTTACATTCTGTCTAATCAATCTCGGTTCGGTCCTAGCATTATTCAGAGCAACTGAAAAACGGGTTTCTCGATTTTTGTTGTGTATTGAAAGCGTTCTGTCTCTGTTTCACACTCTTGTTGATTCTGAGCAATATGGATTAACTTACATGCTTTCATACAAAAATCAGTCAAGACCATCTGGAACTTTTCTTCGACAAGATCGAAGCATGGGTGGCTGCAACAACAATCCAACCGTCGTCGAGTTCAAAAGCGCCTTTAAATCCTTGCTAATGCACAATGATTCAATACGCAGAAAGAGGCAATTGCCGCCATTGGGAATCTTTTCCATTTTTACTGTCTCCAGTGGGAGTTCAAAACTTGACGAAAAAAGTGTTTCGGTTGCAGCTATCAATGCTTCTATACAGTAGAAAACGTCTGATGGACGATGCTGAGGTCACAAACGAGCCCAATTGTCATAGTGAATTTATCAGTTCCCAAACAAACGCAATTGTCAAATTATTCAGAAAAATTGTCGCATACATTGCAGGGTTAGTAGTGCATAAATTGAAAAACGGTTTGGCTGTGAAACGTGCGTCAAAACGCCCACTACATTGAGACCACTGTATCAAACGTTAGACTTATTGATCTCTATAACATCACGAGGTGGGTTAGCAATCCCATCAAAAGACGTCATTAATGTATGCATTGCATGTGAAAAGTTTTTTCGGTGCCAAGTATCATCAACTGACAATGGTGATGTGACCTTGTCCAATGTCAAAAGCCACAAAATAATCCAAGCCGTTTTAAAGTCATTCTTAAACAAGCCCATATTTGAATCGATCTCTGATCACATGTTCCATTAGGAGCCTTTCAACAATCATCTAATTCTGCTGATCAAATCGGTCGCTGAAAAGTATCTCCAGGTCCGATACCACTACGCGGGCAAACAGTACACCCAAAATCTACAAAAGCAAATCAAATCAAAAAGTAGACAAGTATTAAATAAGTTGATAATCTTTTCTGGACAATAAATACTAATGCAAACAACTATCCAAGTTCCCATCTTAAACGAACTCTCTGACTAGTGAACCCACAGACAAGTGACCGCGGACTAGTGAACCCGTTAATTGGGTTTTTTACAGTAACCAGAAATAACATTTACTTGAACGCTGTATAATTTGGGTAGCCTATGTTAGTCGGAAGGAACATTGTATGATAGAATAACCAGTCTTCAATTAATGGAATATGAATAAATAGGAGCGATGATCATGTACAACGTTGTTATTCAGTAGTGTATAATGTTTTAAAATATGCAATAAATCCTGCTTGGTGAACATTTAAAAGCATCCACTTGTGTTGAGTCAATTAGTAAATTTATATAGGCCTAAGCGGTTAATAATTGAGTCTGTGTAACAGAAAAAGGCACTAATAATTCTACCGTTAAAAAAACTGTTGAAACCCTAGATATTAATAAAATCAAAGAAAAATGTAAACAGTCCCACATCGCGAGTTGCTTTGCTGTTTTCTGGGTAGATCGAAATGGCGGCAGCGCAAAATAGGCTCCGCCCCTTGGCTTCACCGGCGGTGATAGCAGAGCGCTTGGCTTAGCCTCGCTCATACCTCCTTTTAAATTATTACTCCAAGGACTCTCTCTCTCATGGTGCCTGAGCAAAATCATCTCTCTCGGCTTTCCCGATGATAGAGCCGCCCTGGGTCCCGAAATCCGTCCATACCATCAGTTTAGGCAAAACCTTAACACGTTTGATGGGGTGATCCTTTACTATGACCGCGTCGTCGTTCCCCCATCGCTTCGCGATCAAGTACTTCGGTCCCTACACTCAGCCCATCAGGGCATATCTCAAATGCTCTCACGTGCGGAAGTCTCTTTCTTCTGGCCTGGCATGACCCCGGCCATCACTGAAACACGAGCCCACTGCTCATCATGCAACCGCATGGCGCCTTCTCAACCACATGCACCACCAACCCCTCCAACGAGTATACCCCTTCCACTACTTCCAGTGCATTGTTGCTGATTATTTTCACTACCGTGGTCACAACTACCTAGTGGTGGTGGACAGGTATAGTAGCTGGCCCATAGTGGAGGAAGCGTCCAATGGTGCTGCTGGCCTCATAGCTGCTCTGCGACGCATATTTGTAACCTATGGCATTAGTGATGAACTTACGTCTGATGGAGGACCAGAGTTTACTTCCCTGGCCACTACTACATTCCTCCGCAACTGGGGCGTCACACACAGACTTTCATCAGTTGCCTTCCCTCACAGCAACTGCCGTGCAGGGGTCGGGGTGAAAACAATAAAACATCTAATCACAGACAACACCGGCGCACAAGGTTCACTGGACACAGACATGTTTCAGCGCGCTATATTACAATACCGAAATACACCCGACCGCAACACCCACCTCTCCCCTGCAATGTGTGTTTTTGGCCACCCAATTCGGGACTTCATCCCTATCCACCCGGGAAAGTACCAACCTCATACCACGTGGCGAGAGACCCTTGTATCCCGAGAGGAAGCACTGCGCAACAGGCATATGCGAGCCGCCGAGCGGTTGTCAGAGCACACGCGTCACCTCACTCCACTGGTTGTTGGTGACCCAGTTCGTATCCAAAATCAAACGGGGCCAAACCCTACCAAATGGGACAAAACAGGCCTTGTTATTGAGGTGCGCCAATTTGACCAATATGTCATACGTGTGGACGGTTCTGGTCGCGTCACCTTACGCAACAGGAAATTCTTAAGAAAGTATGAGCCAGTCGTTGCCCGTACACCACTGATGATGGCATCTGGACCCATACACTCCCCCCTCCCGGTGACCAGATGCGAACCAAATCTTCACCCGTCACCTTCTAAGGCCACAGGGCCTGAACCACCTAAAAGCACCCCATCCACCCCCCAGCTACAACCATCTCCATGTGCCACCCCAGAAGAGCCACCACTCCTGCATCGTCAAACATCGACCACACCATCCACACCTTTGCTGATGCCACAGATATCAACATCAGTCAAAAAACCACCACCTGTCCCTCGAGCCCTCCGCGTGTTATTACACCACAATGCCCCTGGCCTTAAAGAACAACCCATGAACACTTCCATGGAGACATTACCCACTCCTCCAGGTCCACGGTGATCAACAAGAAACACTAAACTTTAATTGACTAAACTATTAGTTTATTAACCATATTTCATTTCAATTCCTTTACATATATAATGTTTTATTATAGTTCAATTATTGTTTCTCTGTCGAGGTTACATTCCAGTGGAAACCAATCCATTCAGTCTTTTACGCTTCCACTCCGCTCCAAAGACTTGGGAGGGCGTAGAGGAATATCTTTAGTCTCTTTATTAATTTGTTCTTTTTCTCTTGTTTCAGCACCTAATCTGATCTTAACCACTAACTTCCCAGGGCCTGGCCAAGAAACCATCCCCATTATCCCGGTATAAGGGGAATAACTCTGCTTGGCTTAAAACATCCATTCACAAAAACTGCTATTTATATAACTCTCATAATCAGACACCAATCAATTTCTTTAAAATATCTAAATAAAGAAAAATGAATTACCTTTATATCATACCAAATTTAATACCTTTGATGCATATCTTCCATGTGAAAAAAATTCATAAACTTGAAAAATAAAAAAAAATAAAATAAATTTACATTAATTTGTCCACTATTCTCCATAGAAATAGGCCTATATGGCAATTAGTTCAGTTTCTGATGAAATTGTGCAAAACACAGTTCATTGCATAGATGTGTGTTGCAGAGCACACACCCAAACACAGTCTCTGGCCTTTTATTCGACTGGGTCCGAATGTCTTTTTGACGACATTCGAAACACTGCCTTTTGCGCCCTGGCAGCCGAACTCGACGATGGTCGGTAGAAGTCCCTGAGACTGATAATCCGGCAGCCGTAGGGATTTCACGATGAGTCCGTTTCCGTGATGAGCCTTTCATAAGGCTATGAGCTACCTCAATGTGGAACTGCAGGTGGTTCAGAGGTTTAGTTGAAGCAGGACGTGACATGTTCTGATACTGAGTGATAGAGAATGTGGGAGTTTAGAATGGCCGACTCAACAAGAAACCACAAACAGCATCGCCACCATTTGTGGCTTTTCCTTCCTATTGGGTAGTAAGAACGGAGTTGATCCATTCTGTCGACCCCACCCATGTTTGAATTATATACAAGCACAGACTCGGGAATTTGTTTGTCGACTGTGCCATCCTTTGTGCGATGTGATGCGATACCCATTACCGGAGATGCATTTGTCGAAATCATGGAGATTGCTTGCTTGTCCCTCCACCAACAAGCAACAAGACTTCCAATCTGTCTGAATTGAAATTGATCCTTCTCAATTTTGCCTTTCAAATCCTTCGGCCAGTGTCTCCGGTTTTGTCGAATTGTAGCACACGAGTATGTCTCATGTGCAAGAAGATCACTTGCAAGTTTCACTGAGCTAAAAAAATTGTCAAAATAAAAATGGTGTTTTTTCCTGAGGTATGGCTGTCCTAAGCTCCAGATCACATGATAGCCCAGTCCATTTGGCATCATTGTAGTAGCGGGATATGTCCTGATACCGATTTCATGACATGACATCAGGCACACAAGAGACTCGAAATAAGGGATCCAGTGACCAGTAAAGTGTATAGCTGGCAATTTATGCACACCAAACATCATGTTGACATAGATGAAGGTTTTGATATCATTCACTGTCACAGGGGTAAAATTGGTGGCATTTTTTTTGTCTGGCATACAGGTTAGTTTGAGTGACTATGGTATCGATCAGAGACTCAGGAAAAAATAAATGGAAAAAATCAATTGGTTCTGATTGATAATCAGTGTCTATAAGTTCTGTATTAGGACCAACACGTGAAGTGAACAAGTCAATTTCAACTGGATTTAGCTCTGAACTCCATGGAAAAGTTTGCGCATCACAATTGTTAGCGCCCCCTAAGCCTAACTCATCGTCTGAGTCCGAGTCCGATCCAATGTCAGAATCACTGATAGTAGATCTAGGCCTATTATCTTCTTTATCACCCAATTCATCGTCAAAGTCTAATTCGACATCGCTTTCGTCTAAATCGCCTTCAAAATCATCAACTGAGCTAGAAATGCCAGTAGATCTAGACGACCGAATCAAATTAGTTAGGTAGTTGAAAGCCATGATTTCTCTCTTTCTCTCTCAGCTTCAAAATCGTCGTATTTCTTTCTCTAAAGACAAGGAGAAAGTTTAACTTTGTATCTTCCGGTAACTACACGAACGGTGAAACGAGTAGACATTTTCAAGTCCTAAAGATCCGTTTTTTACTATGATTATATAGCGGGCGTTACGGGATAAAACTCTATCGGGCGTCGGGGGATACGGGAAGTTAGTGGTTAATTCTTCATTGTCATTTCACCATTAAATACCTTTTCCTGAATTTGACAAACAGTGTTATGTCCCACTCTTTAATAATCTTGCTACTAGGCTCTCTCAAAAATGTGTCCCTTAATTCTTTATATATATATATGCTGATAAGGAATTGAAAAATACAAAAGGAAGCTCTCACAATTGTCTGAAAATCTGTGCTTACAAGGAGCGGTACGGGTCAAATTTCAACTGTTCAATCTCTCTCTCAAACATAACAACTTCATTGCTCTCTTCATCCACATTTTTCCTCACTCACCCAGAAAATATATGGCTTGATTTAAACAGAGACTCATTACTGGTAATATTTGTCCAGAAACATAACGGCTTAGAATGTTTGCAGCTGGCTCCATCTAGTCAGTTTTTTCTTAGGTAAAATCCAATTAAGTTGTCCTTCACATAGTTTTACACGCTTTAACCACACATCTGTGAAAAAGTCACAATTTCTTATTTTTACACTAAAACAAAATTTCAGGTCCACTAGGTTCATTTAAATCCACAACATACAAAATTACACAGTTGTCTTCTTCCACAACACAGTTTATTTTTCTGTTGCACTTCCAGCTTCGAATATTGGTCTGTGGATTTTGTCTTTTAAGTCAGAAAACGACGGAATTTTGTCATTGTCTAAAATTCTTGAAAGGATTCTTCCTCTCTTTGACACAACTTCCGTCTCTTACTATTTGGACTTTGCCTTTCACAGCAAGGTGTGAAGGCAAATTTGGAAATAATGAAGGGCAAGCCCCCCACTTTAAGTTTTGTCCTCTGTCTTGGAATTTTCACATCTAGATGTCCATCTTTTCCTGTAAGAATATCAAATCTTACGATTATTACTTTCAGCAATGTTTTTCGCACACTACTGAATGTTTGGTGACAGTCAAGTTTTCTCTCGGAATTTTCCTAACCCAAATGTCACGTTCCTGAGGGTCCTTTGGAAATGGAAAACATGACTGACTCTTTCTGGGTCTCATTCACTCGTTTATAGTTAGTATCACAACCAGGAATACAACATTTGTTGACCATCCTGCAAGTTTGTAGTATTTTTTTGCAATGTCCAGTGGTTGTCAGTGCCTGAAAAGAAAAAACATCCAGATTAAATTGTTTCACCTCAAAAAAAGGGTTTCGATCTTAATTTACATTTTTTAAGTTAAGGACAAACCATGTTTTGTTTCTTTTTTAATCTTGGAACTAGACTAGATCTAGATCTCTCTATACATAAATTCATAATACTAACATAGGTATTTAGATTAGAAGACTACCAATACTATCATTCCATTCAATTGTAGTTGGTAGCAAAGTTCATGTTCTTGGATATCTAGATCTAGATCTACATCTATCTACCTGATGGTAGAATTTGAAACACGTTTCACTTCTAGATCTAGATGGTGGAATCAAGAATCCTAGTAAGATCTTAATCTAGAATCTACATCTAGATTAGATTTAGACCGCAGGGAGGAAGGAAAAGATATTGATGAAGAGGAGGATCTAAAAGAATAAAAGGAACTTAGTAGAGTAGAGTAGACTAGATCTAGATTAGATCTAAGACTAAGAAGATTATAGATTGGGAGATTAGATTATCATTCATTTGTTTACATACCTGATAGTCAAGTTTTTCTCAGTATAGTATAAAAATGATGGTGAAGCCTCTAGATCAAGACGAACTTGGGTAGTAGTATAATCAAATCGATGAGGCTTGAAAATTCAGCCTCTCACGCTCGTTGGCGCTGCCATTTTGAAAAGAGGTGCGTAATCATACGAAAAGAGCCGAACACCGCATTTCTTGGACTTTTTTCCATTCATAATTATTGTTCGCGGAAGGTCAATATAGTCCTGCAAAAAAACTGTTTTTACTATAAAATCCAGGCACTATATAGTTCAAACTGTAGCATAATTTTCTTAAATAGCAAATTAGCTTCAATTTAAATCTTAATGTCAGCAAAAATGCAGTTGGAAATACTATGTAATATTCGGCCTGTTACAATGACGTCAGGCAGATTGACGCCACCAGCATCAAGGCCTGGGGTACGGGTACACTATATAGACGGCCTTGGCTGAAGTCAACTTAAGATCAAAACGCCCACACATTATTGAGAATGAAATCAATACGTTAGATCAGGAGTCAGTTGATGAAATGCAATGGAAGTGTGAAGTCATTTTTACTTTCTCAGAATTATAATCACATACAATAAACCTCGACTTTAAGTTTTTAACAAGCTCAGATTCAACAAGACCTTGGGTCCAACGAGAGTCATTTAAGGGGGGCGTGGGTCCTGAATGAGCTTTTCTAACTTTAACTCTAGATACAGTATTTTAACAATTATTTTTTAACTTAGCGGGTTCGAATTAGTGCAGAACAGTTGGATTTTTTCAAATATTTATTATGGTTGCCATGGAAGAAAAGACCGCCATCTTGAAGTGTAAAAAAAGGTTCATTTTAAAATCTCTCCAACTCCAATCCACCAGTTTTTGTGAACATTTTACCTAGAGACAAAAAGAGAGTTTTAAAAGAAATACACACAGTAGAAATACTTTAAACCGAAATTTTGAGGACCATTTTGGTTTAAAGTTAAAGCAAGTTCCCTTTTTTTGCGATGTTTTTAAAGGGGGTAACTATGTATGGATTGGATTGTTTCCTTTTGTTAATGATGAATAAAGAGGCCCTCTTGGTGACCATAATAATGTAATTGTTTCGATTGTTGGTTTGTTGTTGGGGTTTTTTTTGGGGGGGGTTTGTTTTTTTTTATCCAATCATACTCACATTCTCATGGAAATGAAACGCATCAATGCTAAACTCTACACACCCCTATCCCCGTGTTGAAAAAGGCCTAAAACAAAGCAGACACACACACACACACATGCGCGCGAACACACATACCAACGAGCACACACTTAAACGGCGTACCAATGCGAAACTATCTACACTACACTTAGGCCTTACTCAAGGCCGTCTATAACCTACACTATATAGACGGCCTTGCCTTACCACGTGCTTACAATACTATACACTTGCCACGAGCAAGCAAGAACATCTCGCCTGCGTGGTTCTATACCCCCCACCTCCCCCTTCCCATGCCAGTCCCCCGCTGTCTTCCCTTTTGCCGTCCAAACGATGTGCGGTGATTAAAGGGTTTGACTACCAACCCCCCCCCCTCATCTCCTCAGTTACGCTCTTTATTTCATATCGCTAGACATTACGTGTGACCATGTGTGACCCCTTTGGGAATTATTGAAATAGAAGAGGACGAAACGAAAGAAAAAGGGTGAAAGTTGTTTCAGTTTAAAGACATCTGCGCTTAGAAGCATTTCGGTTTATCATACGAACTGATACAAAGACAAAGAAGAAACTTGTACAATTTATCACTTTCTTTGCGGTTCATCGACTTTTTCGGTTTAGCTTCTTTCGGTTTAAAGTATTTCTACTGTATATATATTTATTTGTATTTTTACGCTTCAAAAATGTAATAATCGAAAATGTCAATTTTTGCCATTTTTGTCAAACAAAGTCACAAATAGACTGAACATAAAGAAACAAAATCTAAATATCTTTTACACGACTTGTTATAAACCAAATTTCACAATGATTGGAAGGAGATCGAATTTATGTTCCGAAAATAAGTCGTGAGAAAATCGCATTTGAAAGACCAACATGGAAATTTGGATAGAAAAGGTGGTCTGACTTTAAAATATTCCTTCCTGATAGGCTCGGCCGCCTTCCTCAGCCTCGATTCTGGCCTTTTCCTGCACTGTCCAACGTTCAACTTTCCTCTCCTTTCTTTCAATTGAGCCTCCAATGCACGAACAGTATATGTACTCCAATTATTTATTACACTCCGTTGTTGAAACAACGCACAGTTCACAAATCACGAGTTTCCTTGCATAATATTACCGATCAAGCCAATGGGTGCTGTACTAGTACTGCATGAAAACCAACCAGCATTAAGCGAGGTCACAGGCATGGTCATGTCATCTAGTTTACGCTACTAACACGCTAGCATAGTACAGTTGTAGAACGTGGTACTGATACTATAGAAATTTCCATTGTCCACGACCTTGAACTGTATTAACACCTAACATGCAGTTGAATGTTAGACAACTAGCTTCAAAAGATGCTTCAATGGGGCTTGAACCCACAACTTTTGGGTTGAGAGGCCGACACCTTACCGCTGGACTACTGAGTTCCGTTTTATGACGAAAGACGGCGTCTATTTAGGACATGCCTGAACCTACTGACAATGACAATGTAGTGCAAATCTTTTTTTGTCTTGTATTAGCATCTCACAAAACATGGTGGATTAAATGGGTTCAAATCTTTCTTCTTTTTTTTTTTATCAGCCATGCAGGAGTTGGCTATCATATTCAGAGATACATATTACATGTGAAGCCATAGTTAATACTATTATTAGTATTAATAGAGTAGTAGCCGCATTAAGTCCTGTTTCACCTAAATGCCTACAATCCCAGTGAAACCAAATTTTTTCTATATAAATTGCCCCTCGATGGTCAACCCGCCAGCACGCTCCCCGCCTCAGTGCTAAATAGCTAAATGGTTTCCATGTGTCCCTATTTCTAGCATTACATTTTTCGTAAATGTTGAATTCTGCACCATACTTGATGAACTCCCTTCGTGATCCCCACCTCCAAAATTGTTGCCCCTGACATACTTTCACCTAAATGCCTGTTTTCTCTGCTTCCCAAGCACCGGATCTTGAGGCGGTCACTACTGTGCAATTCACATTCATCAGTTTGATGGATAACACTAACAGTATAAAATTATAACAGGATCGAGGCTGACAGTGGAATGAATTATACTTACTTTTTAAATTCTCAATCTATCTATTTTTTTGTGTTTTTTAAGGGAGACGACAGCAAAACTTTACTTTCACTTTAAGATGCAAATAAATTGTTCCATTATTATGACAACACATAAAATTGTCTCAGCTGATTATAGATTATAAAAGGACCCGACCAATCAGCAAGCAACCCCCCCCCCCCCAAGCCTCACCCCCATCATTTTGTTACATGTACTTTTGATGACTAAATAAAGGATTTGTAACAACATAAAGTGTCAAAATTATTTTTAAAATGTGGCGTTTATTTAGTACTCAAATGACATATTATATCATCCCATAATATTAATTTATCCTTCTGTTCTTATATACAAATCATGAGCATATCACAGCAAGAGAAGGTAATTTAAAAAATTCCAATTTCCACAAAATCAAACCTTTCACAAGCTCAGTACGAGATTTTCCTATTCACAATACAAAATTCCCCAAAATCCTTCATTTATATAAAGTGTATATAACAGTTTTCTTCACTTTACTTTCCCATACCACCAACACTCTCCTGGAAAAAAACAAAGAAAGACAAGAGTCAAGAACAAAATAAAACGTGTACATGTAGTTAACAACTGCAAATATATTAATATTATAGTCGACTCCACTTGTAGTGAAGTCAGTTGTAATGATCTTCAGATGTATTGATCTTTTTCTCTGGACAAGGCACCGATGTCATTAAACCTCTATGAAACTGGGGCAGGTGGAAACGTGACTGCCATTCGACGATCCAGATCTATTATCTAGATCTATTTGGTATCTCTAGATTGCTAGTTGTGAATTGGTATGGATTTTTAAAATTTCTTCAAGTACTCATAATAAAAAAAAAATTTAATTAAATTTAAAAAAGAGAAACCACTTAGTTTACTACATTTTTTTCCCGCTATGACATGACGTAAATAACATCAGATGTACAGCATTCTTCTGATTATTTTGGATTTACAAAGGTATTTTACCAACATCTTTTTACACTCTGTTTGTGCTTCTAGAATCCTTGGGCACAAAAACTGTCTAGTAATTATTTATATTTATATTTATATAACAAAAACATGTTTCTTTTATATATGGATTTCCATACTAAATAGAACAATTATTTCATCCAGAATTCAGTACCAGTACCAGACATAAAATTCCATCACTCTAATGTGTAAGCTTCACATAGACTTCAGTTACATTCTTAGCATAAGTTGATTTGCTAAGAAAGATTGTTTTTCTTCTTTGCATGACTAGGGTAGAGATGTGGTTTGATAAAAGATCAAGATCAATGCAAAGAGATAATCAGAGTTTGATAGAGAATGAAGCACCACACGAACAGCCCTGTTCAGCCTGTGGGTTTTCAGTAATGCGAAAGCAGACCGAATGAGTTCTTGATAATAGTCAATAGTTGATCCTTTGACGAGCTCCAGTGAATCTTGGTCTATGACAACTCTGACACCCTCTTTTTCAAATATTCTGGGGATCAAGACATAGAAGAAAAGAAAATAACGGAGAAAAAGGTTTAAAAACACTATGTCAAAAAATGGGAGATGGGGGTATTACTATTATACAGCAACTTGGAAGTTAGCCCTGCATTACATTTACAATTAAAATAAACAGACATGTACTACACAAATATATTATTTAACCCCCTCCCCTCCCCCTCAAATCATCTTCTGAAAATATGACCTGGCACATTCCAGTATCAACATGACAAAATTTGTTGTACTACTACATTGACTTAAAACTAACATTACTAACAAGCACCATGGGAAAAAAAATATTTTATATACTATAATACTAATACAGTGGAACTGGAACCTCTCTAATCAGGAATCCAGGGAATCGGAAACCTGGCCAATTGGGAGCAATTCTCAGGGAACGGAATTGTTTCTTTTCGTGAGCTTGCATTGATTATCATCACCATTTTCCGCATATTTACTTATTCCAAAACTCACTTTTTATCCCAATTTGGTTTTCATGTTATCAAAACATCAATTATTACACCTGCATTAGTGCTACACATGTTATACATTGCATAATGTGTACACAATGTCGCAAATGCCAGTTAGCGATGACCATAAGCCAGACACACCAAACATCCATTAAGGAGTGTGAAAGCAGGCGTTGAACCAGACCTTGCTCGTCCACCTAACAATACAGTACGGCGATGACACGGGGCGGCGCTTAGAAAGTTGTGCACTGTCAGTCTTTTATTGCCTGCCCTATCCGTCAATCGCAAGGGTGGACACAAGAGGAATTAAGCGACCCACCATGCCTTCTTGATTATGTGTCTTATCTATCTACCATTCGAGGAAGATAGATTGTGAGTGAGTGACATCCTTGATGAATGCCATCTTTGTTTTGATCAACTGTACTGGTCCTGTGGCTATTTGATCGTTTAATTTTGCATCTTACAACTCACAGAAGGGTCTAGTTACCCCACACTGCAGAACACCAGCAAATCAGGACAATTTTACAACCCACAGAGACTTCCCGATTAGAGAGGTTCCACTATAGTAGTAGTACCATGCATCATAACTGTAGCCACCCCCTTCCTTCACCCTTATCACTCCAAACAATTTTTAAGTTACACTACAGCAGTGACGATGCTCAAAAGTATTACCATCATAGAAATCAGAGAAACACTTTTTTTTACTATTAAAATACCCAATGACCATATTGCCTCATCAACCATGCCCTTTATCTCACCTGTCATCTTTATTTAAAACTGAGTCCAGCTCAAATTTGTATTGAAAGCCAGAGCAGCCACCTCCTTCCACCATTACTCTGAGGTGAGACCCCTCATCAAGACCCATTTGTTTGAGTCTCTGAAGATTGAGAGAGAAAAAAAGTTAATTGATTACTTTAAAGACATAAAATTGAACTTCTCTTTTTTCATCAATATCTCTCTCTCTCTCTTTCTCTTACAGTAGACATTACATTACGTGACATGACCAGTAAACACTAACCACAAGAAAAATACATGTAAATATAAAATGATAGTAACAAATAAGTGTATTGTTACCGACACTCATAATGTCACTGACCATTTGAATAATAATTTGTAATGACATACAATTATAACAATGCATTCTATCGTCAATGAAATTGTCTAAACACGAAAGTCCACCTAACATGAGAAGCAAAATCTTAATAAATCATCGAATAGGACTGCAAACACAATGTTGTTATATGCTTTTGGATTACAATGAGGTGTTTAGCTCCTACTGCCAATCTATCCCACGATGCATTGTGCGATCTTCCAGATCGGTGGTAACTCTTTTGTGTGGCTGTTTTAATTTTTATAATACTAGTGCTATTCATTGTATAGTGACAGCAGAAGATGTCTATGCTGACTTCAACACTTAAATGTTAATTATTTAACCATGGGAATCAACATATGTGACTAGATATATTTAAATATACATCATAAAATTGTGGGAAAATAGTTGCCATGGCATCTTGACATCCTATGCATATCATTTCACGACTTATTCTTGCCAGTGCCAACTGGGAGAGCAGAACACTAGATCTACTTATTCGTACTTGTATTTTCACCCTTTCGAACTTAAGAAATCTAGATTGCTCAAGTCCGACTATCTTGTGTTGCCATAGAATCTAATTAATAATTGAGATTTTTATATCACTCTTGTAAATAAATATGTTGTAGCTCCATGTGTCTAGATCTATTTCCATTTGGTTCTAGTTCTTGATGTAGATCTAGATGTTTTTTCTGTCCAACGAACAAGTTGAAAAATATAAGATACGAAAAAAAAAAGAATCAATTTGAACTGGTAGATCTAGTAAGGTTGAGACATTTATAATTTGTTAGAGAATTTTTTAATTGAAAACAGACTTCACAAATATACTAAATTACATTTTATGAATATGGATCAAAATATAAAACTACAGGGGCGTTTAGCTTGTTTCAGGTATTCCCGATTAGAGCTTAATTAGCTGTGGTAACACTTTTGCATTGCCAAAATCCTATAATACTTTCACATAGAATGTGAGACTGTGCATCGATGTAACTCAGTGCAAATAAAGAAAATAGATAATATATTAATTTTGTCAAGGGCCAGTCAATAAGGTATAAAAATATGAACACCTAGAATGTTATGTACTATTACACTATCATTTCTAATTCTAGATCTAGTTTTTGTTATTATCATTATCGGTGGTCATCCTGTTCCTTCTCCTACGCCTATTATTAATAACAATCATCACCACAAATGTTAGCATTATTATTTACTGTATTAGAATGATTATTAATGAGAGTAGAAATGGTAGCAGTTGTTATACTGCTTTTGTAATAACATCATTTTTTATGAATAATGACATGGGGTACTCACTGCCCTCGTATTTTACTATAATTAAAGAAGGGCTTCAGGCTCCACACAAAATAGTTACCATCGATCTGTTTCTGAAACAAAGGCAGATAATTTCACGCGCTTAACGCCCCATTTAATAACTACTGCACTTAGGTCTTTATAATGTAGTACAACAGATGTGGCATAAGTCAAAAGATTGACTCATGTTAAAAAATCAACATTGGAGTTGCTCAGTTACCTCCCCTGATAGGATTATCATAATGGTCTTGGGTATTCTTACTAATTACTAACTGCTGACGTGTCCTCACATGCAGTGTCATTTTTTTTGTGTGTATTTTTCTTGCTCGAATGATTGAGCGCAATGGTAGAATTCCAAATGAAAAAGAGAAGTTTTCAGAGCGATGGAGTAGAAGGACTCTATATAATATTAGTAGGAGTAAGAAGGTGCATGCGATTATATCTCTGGCTTCAATTTTAAACCAATCGCTTAATTCCAGTCAAATGCTTTTATACGGATATATATTTACTAATAATATTATTAATGGTGATGACCGGACATGGTGATGACCGGTATTTTGTGTTGTGAAACTCACAATGATGTAAGAAGAGTAAGATCCTTGGCACCCTCACCTTCTTTCTACTACCTCCCCCCCTAATGCACACCTACACACTTTACTACCTGTAAAGTGCAAGATGTGCAAGTTGTACTACATCAACATCACACGATGTGTTATGCAATTACACAGCATGTTGAACAAAAGGAGGCATAATATTCTCTCAAAGTGAAAGTCTCTCTCTCTCTCTCTCTCAGTCGCATTAGTCACATCTCAATGCTGACAATGTAAAGTAGACCCACACAACATAATATTATATTTTATAGTTATTGCTGGCTGCCACCCACCTCCCCCCGCCCGCCCATTTCACTCTGACCGATTCAGTCGCAACTGGGTACGATCGACTAGGAGAGCGGAGAGAGACAACACGCCATATGGCAGACCATAGGCCAACACCTGAGCGAACCTACATTTGTATTGATCGTATTCTCTATCTGCGGGATCAACAGCCGTGTATACCATTGAAATTAAAACATTGACTTATGCAATCATATCTTCTTTCATTTTACCGTCCGCAGACCATGAAAAACATGTTACTTAACACTTTGGTTGCTATCCTATTTGTCCTTATTTACATCTCAAATGCTAATGCTAAGGCTTTTTGAGAATTCCTATGAAAAATGGTGCTTTTAGGGAAAAAAATCTAGCTCTCAAACGACACCACAAAGTAATGAAATTTTCAGGCTAGTTAGGAAAATGGACAAGCTAAATTTTCAATTGATATATTGATCGCTTAGCATCCTCCAAATCCACTCTTGATCAGATCTCTCTGTCACGCCCACTTCCCTTTCTGTCCCTCTTCGTCACCATGATCCGTAGTTCTAGGACTAACATCACGATCGTCTAAATTTAAATCTAGTTCAGGCCTATCAGCTTCAGAAATCGAGCTAGAATCATCACTCCTGGGCATAAATTCATCACCAGAGTCAATATCATTAGATTCCATCGCTAATGTAAACAAACGAATAAAACAAGAAAAATCGTAAAAAATCGCAGTTCAAAACACACACAAAAAATTACCGTAGTCGAATAAAGCGTCGTAAGCAAAGGGGAGCTACTTCCGAATTACTACAGGCACTGAAAATAAAGAATTCACCTTTTAAATGGTCCTTATTAGGAATTCACCTTTAAGCAAACATCGCATTTGAAACCCATACCGGAAATTAGCCTTTCGGCAAATATAGCAACCAAAGGGTTAAGTCGATGTTGACGTAAACAGCTTTTTAAAAAATGTGTGGGGGATGGGACCGTAAAAAAACATTGACTTAGATAAAAATTAACTTATGCAATGTCAACTTATGCAGCATCCGCTGTAAATGAACAAGAGAAAAATCACTTGTGTACAAAATGGACTTACACGGTTAGGGTTGAACTTTTTGAAAGATCTTAAACAAGTAGATCCACTCCTTGGCTTACGAAGTTAGGGTTTCAAGGCAGGAAGAAAAACGGAAACTTTGGTAAGATCATGCGTGTAACTAGAGCTTTTCTTTTTGTTGAAGGACTCCAATATATATTAAAGATATGAAAGAAGCATGTGTTTGATCATTTGAAGGACAGATCTCATATCCCATATCTTGTGGACTTTGGAGTTTAGACAGTTTCACCGACATTATAAATCAGCTTGCAAAATAAATGAAACATAACGGTTTAAAACTTGTGTCTAAGAAAACATTATAACTGCAATGGAAAACTTTGAAAACTACAGGACAGTTTAACTCGTAGACTACCATTGTCGCCTGGGTGCCATCACGCTACACTTATGCCATAGTACAATTGTCACAATATGTGCGGTCATAACGTTGTCGGGCCATTACAATATAAAGATTGCGTGTATATGCACACGATTGTGGTATGGAACATCTTCTAGGCTTATTATTCTACTTCCGTTTCCTAGCGGAACAAGCTCTCTAGCGTGAATGGTTGATTTTTTATATATATAAAAAAATTACTGCTGGCAGTGCAAGCCTTCGACTTAACCCGTTTTCTTTGTAAACTTAGAAAACAACTACTACCACTAGTACTACAAGTAGATCTATATAAGTCAAAAACAGCATAGACCACACTGTTTTCGATCAGTTTACCAGCTCATTGTTTATCAATCATTGCTTTCATCTGTTTATTGACGGAAGTGGTGTATTGTGTTAATGTTGTCTCCACCCCAAAAAGATTTTTAGCTTCTCAAATTCACCCTTTCACTCATCTCCACTTAGACAAAGTTATGACACAAACCCGATTTTTATTGGTGCCAATATAAAGTTTGATCTTTTATGAACACGGCGTTTAAAAAATAAAGAGAAAATAACAACAAATAAAAAAGTTACCAATATTTTAAACTACTCTACTTTTTTTCGGTACCCACACCATAATCTTGTGTCAGACCTTGGGTAATTTATTTATAAGTTAAAACGTTTTTTTACCGTTCTTCCTAAGCACAGTTGATATCAATTGAGTTGAGTACCTACCTGTACACATGAATCACTGATCTTAAATTCTTCTCAGATTATCCCCATCAAGAGAGGCAGAGGCCATATTTGAGACTTCAGTGGAATATTTATTATGTGAAAGTATGGAGCACATCTTGCCAACATCCCAACATTTTGACACAATGTGAGGATATCTATGAATAAAAAGCAACCTTTTTCCATTACTGGTGTGAACAACTTTCATTTTAAAGTAGATATATATCTAGAGAGAGTAGATCTAGAGAGTAGAGTTCTTGAGTGGAGCTTTAGATAGCACAAGACCAATTTATGTTTAATAACTTAATTTCAAATTGAAATGACTAACTGAAACTCAATAGAAGTCATTATATATACAATACTATACTACTATACTGTTAAGTAGGCCTGAACTCATCTTAACTTACACTAAATCTAGATTTAGCTCATTAACGCTGACACTGACACGCTCAAACACTGTAGATAGAGACTGTGACACTGATTGTTATACAGGTTACTTAACTGTGCAGTAGGCCTACACACTGAACAGTCATCTCCATCGAGATCTAGATCTAGACTAGATACGACTAAAAAAAAAAAAGAAGCCAGTAAACATATGTAAGAATTAAGTAATGAGCATTGTCGATTTATTGATAAGTAATTTTACTTATTTACCCATTACCGTTAAATTAAAGATCTACATCTACATAAAATTAATGTAACCTACCGTGCAACTGCAACTCTCAAAACTGTTGTGGACATCGCGGCCATATTTTTGTTTATAAATGTTTCGCTGAATCAAGAGTAGCTTCCCTTGAATATATCGAGAATATTACATTATTCTAGTTGTTTTAGTTTAGTTTAATGTGAAAATGTCACCAATATAGTTTAGTGCGGAAACACCACCAAAGCATCGTGTTTCTTTCACTGGGATTTACCCATCCATCATATACGGTGATTTCAGGGAAAATTAAGAAGACACAGCAAGATGAAAGACAGACACGTTTAAAGAAATGAGTTAGACCTATGGGAGCATGTCTATGTTCCCCCAGGTCTATGTCCCCCCCCCTCTCTCTCTCTCTCTCTCTCTCTCTATATATATATATATCTATATATATATATATAAATATATATATATATATATATATATATATATATATATATATGTGTGTGTGTGTGTTTGTCTGTCTCTCTCTGTCGGTCTGACAGTCTGTCTGTCTCACTGTCTGTCTCTCTGACAGTCTGTCTGTCTCACTGTCTGTCTGTCTTTGTCTGTCTGTCTGTCTGTCTGTCTATCTCTCTCTCTCTCTCTCTCTCTCTCTCTCTCTCTCTCTCTCTCTCTCTCTCTCTCTCTCTTTCTCTCTCTCTCTCTGTGTTCGTCTCTCTGTCGGTCTGTCTGTCCCGCTGACAGTCTGTCTGTCTCACTGTCTGTCTTTGTCTGTCTGTCTGTCACAAAATTGCACACGCAGTACCTTTAAAACACACACAAATCTCTATAGACCTGGGGGAACATCGGGTACCTCCCAGACCTACCATTAACCCATGCCAATAGCATGACTACAAAACATACACAGAACAAAATAACATGACTGAACATTTAACACCACATCAACTAAGGACTAGCCTACTATATATCTAAACCAGGGATTCTTAAGCTGGGGGGGGGGCACACCCTGGGGCTTGCAGGGCTCACAGGGGGGGGGGAAGGTTGGGCCATTGACTAGGACTAGGAGGTAGATCTGTGCAACGACACTCCTTTGGCATGTATGAAAGGAAATAATGAAAAGACATAAACATGTTAACTAATGTGTCGTATAACAAAAACGGGGATGTTCTAAAGGCAAATGTGGATTTTCATACTTAATGAGAATATATTGTTACTAATGTAACTGTTGTTGCTAACGGTTGACCTCTCAGATTGTAGTTTCATGCGTTTGTGACGTCATGTACTTTCTTGAACGTCCGCGCCTGTTCTACTGGTACCACCTGTCCTACATAAAGGGAGTGAAAGCCGATAGGGCTAACTATTACAATGGATAGATTCGGACATTGGGTAAGTGCTTACACCAGAACGGGGACTAGGCGGCCCTGCCCTCCATGAGGCTCCTGCTGCCTTCTTCTTTTTCTGCTCCTTCTCTCTCTCTCTCTCTCTCTCTCTCTCTCTCTCTCTCTCTCTCTCTCTCTCTCTCTCTCTCTCTCTCTCTCTCTCTCTCTCTCTCTCTCTCTCTCTCTCTCTCTCTTCGGCCTGTCTCTCTGCTGCTGTCTGTCTGTCTGTCTGTCTGATGTCTCGTATAAAAAGTGAGTGTTCTAAAGAAAAAGATGAACTTTCATACTTCATGAAAATGTTACTGATGTTTCTTACGATTGTAGTTTCGCGTGTTTGTGACGTCTGGTGCTTCCTCGAACGCCCACGCATGTACTACTTAAAGGAAGCGAACATTGATAGTACTAACTATTATAATGGATAGAATTAGAATCGGACATTTAGCAGATGCTTGCACATGTACGGGAACTAAACGACCTTGTCTTCTATGAGTCCGAGGTGAGTTCTGATGGATGATGTCAAGGGGGGCGCGGCCGTAAAAGTTTCAGAACCCTGCCTTAGACTATTACCTGTGGGGATTCCTCCAGGATAAGGTGTGTAGAATCAACAATGTTTAATCACTTCATGATTTGAGAAATATTATCACAAGATATGAACCATCCCAAAAGAGCAGCACAAAAACGTGATTGAAATTTTCATTCTACGTCTTAGAGAGTGCATCAGCCGGAATAGGATAGATACTTTTATATAGAACAACTGTTGTAGTTTAAATGTGAATGCGAATATCTCGATAACAATTTAACACACTCAATCTGGGTATAGTTGGCCTCTTGCTGTAAAATTCCTAATTTATATCTACATTTTTTTGACGAATTTCTCGATCTTTATTTGGGTTTAATATTTCAGTGGTCACCTAGATCTAGTACAATATGGTTTCCTGATCTTCAGTAACGAGTTGGCTTCTTTTTTTAATACTTCTTTTGTGTTTGTGTTTGAATGTTATAATTTTCTTTTATTCTCTATTATTGGTGTACATGCACATTCACTCGCAACGGCATTGTTGTGTTGTGATTTTTTTTTTACTGCTGATCTGTTTTTCTTTTCTAGCATTTTTTCTTCTATTAATTTCCCTTTATACGCGTATTATACCATTCTTTTTTTAGTACCGTATATGTCATGTGCTACTTTTGTGTGGTTTTATTTCCATTTGTTTTACTTTCCTTTCTTTTTGTTTTCTTTTCTTTTTTCTTACTTTCTGGTTTGCTTTCTTCTCAAATCATTTACGAGTAGTGTAGGCTACTTTTTAAAACTTTTTGTTGTTGTTTGTTTTGTGTTTTGTTTTACAAAATGCATTCTTCTTTAATACTTTCCCTTCCGTATTCCTTACATTTCACTTCATTTCTTCTACTCTCCTTTGTATGTGCTTTCTTTACTGTTCTGTCTGTGTACATCCCGCTACAACATTTTGTATGAATATTTAGATCAGGGATTCATAAACTTTTTAGACAGCGCGCCCTTAACATCATCCATCAGGACTCGCGGCTCCCCCTCCCCCCCCCCCCCCCCCCTCCATTTTTCCACATCTCTGAATCAGAAAAAGATATATATATAAGTTTTTTTTATTGTTATTTGATATAGACAATTTTAACCACTACCATTGTACTTGGCATGTCTAAATTAGCTGAAAAAGATATTAAAGTCTTTTTTTTATTATGTGGTTGCCATGGGAACGCCGCCATTTTGGATTTTCAATGCGAAAATAACAACTAATTCATTTGAAATAGACTTTTTCAGTTATAAATAGAATTGGCTATAACTTTGCACACACGTCATTTGGTTCAATATCTAGGCTCACCCAGTAGTTGTTTTTTTTTGATAAATGAAACGGTTTTCATTTTATGATTTTTTGAAAATACATATTATATAGCAACCTTACCAATTTTTGGCAAATTAAATTACAAAAAAAATTGTTTTGCAAAACCTTGAAGAGATATCGAAAACACGCTATTGGACAGTTTTTATTATTTTATAGATGCGATATACCAAATTTGGGGGCAATCGGGCAATAATTAAAAAAGTAGATCGCATATCATTATCACTGTCAAAGTGGGACATTTTGAGAAAATCGCATTTTAAACCTTTTTTTCCGGTTATTTCAATGTTTTTTCCCATATAAACCTATACAATAATAATATAATACATTGAAACATCATACAATCACGAGAGGCTTTCAAATACTTCATGTCGAGCCTATTTCAACTGCTCCAGATCTCTTATACACATGTCGGGATGGCATTTTTCTTATAACAGGTGCGCAGAATGTTTCCCGTAATATTCGGCCGATCTTAGCTAATATTGACAATAATTAATCAAAAGTAAATTCTTCAGATAGCGTATTTTGTGGTAATTAAAATGAGTACCAACTTGTTATATTTTAGACAACATTTCCGGATTTCATAGTACAGCCGAGGTGTTGAAGGTTTGGCCGGTATCATTTCTAAAAAAATCGTATAAAATGAAAGAATCGATAGCCTTTGTTATGATATGAATGTCAATGGGAATGAACTGCTTTATTCAGTAGTGTAATTTTAAAAAGTTTTGTTCCAGTTGTGGTAAAACTGCCTTTTCAGGAACCCCCCCCTTTTAAACATAACATGTACTGAACCAATCACTGTGGACAACAAACCTCTTGAGGTAACGGACAACTTTACTTATCTTGGCAGTGTAGTTGATAATGTAGGAGAAACAGCAGTAGAAAGCAAAATCAAGGCAAAAACATGAAAATCAAGAACAGCATTCAAGAACTAAGATCTGGAAAGACCGCACCATCTCCACTAAAACAATTTGTTTCTTTAAAATTGACCCTGTCCACCATTGCAGTGATCTCAGGGTGAATTAAGAGGAAACAGCAAGATGAAAGTTTCTTTGAAATTTACCATGTCCACCATTGCGGTGATATCAGGGTGAATTAAGATTAAGAGGAAACAGCAAGATAAGTGAAAGAAGGAAATGAAAGAAGTAGGACCTACCAGTACCATCGCCAACCGTCCGCGCAAGATGAAAGATAAGTGAAAAAATGAAGGAAAGGAAAAAGTAAGACCTACCAGCAGCATCTGCCAACCGCCCGCTCACCACTAAAACAAAGATACTTTTTTAAAACTCCAATGCCAAATCAGTGCTTCTTCCTTTCTTTATCAGCTCCCATTCTACCTTCCGGTGTATGGGTTTAGATGCCCGAAATTATCTTTTTTCCAGGTTGCCCTGTCCTGACATTTTCTGTTTCCTTCCGTGAAAGTTAAATTTATTTGCGATAATGCCTCTTTTATATCTTCTTCCCACTTTCTCCAATGTCTGCCTTTTGGTCTTTTACCTTGAGTTTTAGCACTGTATTCCGATTTAGCTATTCTATTGTCATTTATTCTGTTAACATGCCCAAACTATTTCAGTTGATTCATCTAATTTTTAATATTTTTATGCTATCTGCTTTGGTTTGATCTCTTATTGTTGTGTTTGGATTTTTAGTTTTCCCTACTACTCTTCTTATGTATTACATTTCGGCTGCCTGTATTCTTCTGTATTCCCTACTGTCTATTGTCCAGGTTTCGCTATGATAGAAGAGAGTAGGACAATAAACTGTGTTGTATACTGCCATTTTGGTTTTTGTTGACAATTCTTGTTTACCTACAAATGCCTTTCCTAGATGGTTATATATTGCACTTGCCTTTTTTATTCTCTGGCTGATTTCTTCTCTTAGTTTTCCCTCTGAGTTAGTCATAACTCCTAGGTAATTGTATCTTTGAACTTATTCTAAATTCTCCCTGCCCAATTTAAGATTTTGTGTTTTAGCTTCCCTAATTACTAGCATTGTTTTTGGTTTTCTTTGTATTTACTCTTTTATTTAACTCATTATTCATCATGTTGATATTCAATTGCAGACCCCTTTCTGATTTTCCAAACAGAACTAAATCATCAGCAAATGAAAGCATTCATACATTTATTGGTTTGAGCTTCCACATACCTACATTCTATTTCTTCATTTTTGGGGATGCCTTTGCGACTGAATCCATAAACGTGATAAGTGATAAACAAAAAAGAGGACTTAGGACACAATCCTGTCTTACTCCTATATCTACATCAAATTCTGCAGATACATTTCCAGCTACTCTCACTGCACATGTTGGTTTATTGTAAAAAAAAACGTTTTAAAATTGTGCTCTACATTGTGTTCTTTTAAGGAATGCCATAGTTCGTCCCTCCTCTCAGTGTCATTGTCAAATGCCTTTTCTAAGTCAATAAAATACAGGTGCAAGTCAATGTTTCTCTCAAGGAATTTTTCTATTATTCATCTTATTGTAAATATGTGGTCTTGTACACTTCTTCCTGGTCTAAATCCACTCTGGTGTTCTTCAATCTGATCCTCTATTCTTTTCCTTACTCTCGTTTCCAGAATCCTGGTATACACTTTTCGTGGTACGCTAAGTAGTGATATCCCTCTATAGTTTGATCATTCCATAGTTGATCCTTTCTTGTGTATTGGTACTACCATTCCCTTCTTCCAGTCGTCTGACACCTGCTTTGACTTCCATGCTTGTTGACATATTGCATGAAGTAGTTTGTCTGCTTTTCTCCTTTGGTTTTTAATCATTTCTGGATAAACTTGATCTGCTCCTGGGGCCTTTCCTAATTTCACTTTTCTTATAGCTGTTTGGAGTTCTTCTATTGAGATATCTACACCTTCAACTGTCTCATCTGGATTACTTGTTACGCTTACTTAATGATCTGTACTCCATGTTTCATATGTTCTGGGGGATTATGTAATTGTTGAAAATATTTTCTCCACGTACCCATGATTTCGCTGTCTCCTTTTACTTTCAATCATTAGTTCTCCTTTGGCGTTCTTGATTTGTCGTATTGGGCATGCTTTGGTCTTTCTCATGCTCTTCATTGCTCCCCAGAACAGCTTTTGATTTCCTTGATAGCTTTCTTGAAGACTTTGTCCAAACTCTTCCCACGGTTCCTATTTTTCTTTCCTAACTTCCTCTTTGGCGATAGTTCTTTTACTCACGTAATCTATCCTATCCTTTGGTCTCTTTGTTTCCAATTATTTCTTCCAGGCATCCTTCTTTTCTTTGATCTTAGTCTTGACATTCTAATTCCACCATGCTGTTCTTTTCCTATCTCCTTTAATTTGTTTCCTACTACAGACCTCTTCAGTACTACTGAAGATTGTTTCTTTATTTATACCTTTGCCACTTTTCTTCTATTGTGCTATCCTTCAGATCCATCTGCCTTTCACTGATAGATCTTTTTATCCTGGATTGGTTTATCTTTTATACTATTGGTTTATTTGGTTCTTCTATTTTGAGTTTAGTAGCTTTCTTCTCTTTCCTTTTCTGTTTATTTTCTTCAGTTAATAATCTCATTTTGGCTACCATTAGGTGATGATCACTAAATATTTTTGCTCCTCTGTTTACTCTTGCATCCATTGTACTGTAAAAAAGGAAACTGTTAACTTTTATGTAGTCTATAATTGACTTTTCACATCTGTCTTCATTTACTCTTTTATATTTGTGGATATCTTTATGAGGAAAAAATGTGTTAGCTTTTTTCATGTTATTCTTTAGGCAAAAATCTATTAGTCTCTTTCCATTTGGAGTTGGAGAAGTTGTTGTCTCTCCTTCTTTACCTATTACTCCTCCTGATGTTTCTACATTGTTTGCCTACTCGAGCGTTTGAATCACCTAAAACCATTAGTTCCCGTTTGGGTTTTAGATTCTCTGCAGCTATGTTTAAATCGTTTTCGAAGATATCTTTTTCTTCTTTGGTGGTATCTTAGTTTGGTCCATATGCTATTAATAATTTAATTTCTCTTCCTTTGGTTTAATATTTACCTCTAATTCTAATAGCCGGGGCTTATACATTTCCAACTTTCTATAAGCTTTTCTTGTCTTTTATGCATTAGGAGGCCTACTCCTGTTCTAGCTCTATCTTTTACATCTACTCCTAAGAAGATTAAAGTAGGATTTGGTCATACATTTTCTAGTCCTTTTTTCTTTGTTTCTGTAATGGTCAAAATGTCTACTTTGAATTTGTTCCATTTCATCAGCTAATTTTAACTCTTTTTCATTTATTGCCCTAATATTCCATGCTCCAAAAATCAGTCCTTGTTCTTTTCCAGAGTCGTCTTCGAAAGTTCAAGCCGAGTATATCCTTATAATATGTATTTCTTTAAATCAGTTTGGTTTTGGATAGGCAGGGGATTTGACCCACTGTACACTGAGTAGATGGTGGGGCTGCCACCTTGAGGCCCCCTACCGGGCCTTGTTATTTTCTTTCAATTTCAGGGTTAATTCCCTTAGCTTTTGGTTGCTCAAAACCAGCCTGCAAGGCAGCAGATTGTTATTTTTTTGTCAGGGTTAACTCCCTGAGCCTTTGGTCAACAAGAACCCGCCTGCAAGGCAGCAGGAGATTCGTGGAGGCGGGACCGCCTAATCCCCTTCCATGACAGCTTACCTGTCCACTGCCCGGCAAATCAGTGTTGTTAGTGTTATATGTGTGCAAGACCTGGAACCTCTCTAAGACTTCGAGCTGAAAACGTCTGAGATTTGTTAACACACGCCTTTAAAAAAAAAATACTACGGATTCAGTCAAGTGGTCAGATAAAATTCAAAATGGAACACTCTGGGAAAGAACAGCACACAGACCAGTAGCAACTAGCATCAGTAGAGAGGATTGAGGATTGGTGACCGACATTAGCTGAAGTAAACGAAGTGCTTCCCATTCCATTTGAAAATACCACACGAAATGCAGCTGGAAATAAGTTTTAGTTTCATAAAACCCTGTACCCCCTCTGAGCTCCCGCACTGCTATTCCCGACCACTTCCTCCTATTTCCGTTTCACAACAAAGCAAAGCGAAATTTGCAACAACTGTAACAACACACACACACACACACACATAGAAAAGTTAGAACACCCCTTCCCCCCACAAAACAAAACAAAAAAAACAAAACAACAAACAAAACAATCCAACCAAAACACCTCCTTCACCACCAACCAACTAAACATTTAAAAAAAAATAGTTGTACCTCTCTGATCGGGAACTCAGGGAATCGGGAAGAAATCCCAGGAAACGGAATTTTTTCTATGTATATACTGTATTTACATCTCTAAAAGGGAAAGCTCCCGGATAATCGGGACAATTTTTCGCAGACTTGCATCGATTATCAAGTATCACTATTTCCCCATAATTATTTATTCCAACACTCATTTGTTATCCAAATTTGGTTTGCGTGTCAAACAATTAAGTTTTACACCCATGGGGCCATACTTATAAAGCAGACTCGTGCACTGCCATAGTCATAGCCTGCGACTGTGAATGACATCACTGATAGATGCCATGTTTGTTTTGATCAACTGGTCCTGTGGCTACAAAAAAATAGTTCGTTTAATTCTGTATTTTACCCTTCACTTTGTTTCGTCACTTTTGAACCCTATTCCATTAGACATCATCCTTTTCAATCTATATTCAACATGGCTAGCAAGAGGAGAACTGATTTAAGTTTGGATGCCAAGTCCTAGATGTGTTTAAACTTAAAAACATGACGTGGCAGGACTTAAGTACTTCAAGAGTCAAACTGTTGATGGAAAATCAAAAGCCCCTAGGTCCCCAGGTAATCGGAAACTTGGCTAAAAAAAAATCGGGACAATTTATAGTATACGATCCATCAATATTTCTAGATTAGAGGGGTCCCCCTTCACAGACAACCCCTACCAAACAAGCCTAACACAAACACCAAAAAAATCAAACAACTGCAACACCCCCACAAAAATAGCAGCACCCTTACCCCTTCCTGACGAAACAACAACAGCCTCCCCCACGAAACAGCACCCTGGCTCCCATGTACAACATGATAGCAACATCCCTCCGATAAAACAACAGCCCCCCCCCCCCGGCATAACAACAGCATCCTTCACAGACAAAACAACAACAGCAGCCCCTCTGCCTCAGAGAAAACAACAGCATTTCCACTCCGACAAAACAAAAAAGCATCACCCCACCAGACAAAAAAACAACAGCATCCCCCACAAGACACAAAAAAACCCACAGCATCCACCCAGGCCAAACAACCACAGTATACTCCCAGACAAAACACCCATAGCATACCCCAAACGGAACAACATCCCTCAAACAAAACAAAAGCATCCCTCATATTACTCATAAATAAAACAAAAATACCCCCCCCCCCCCCCCCCCCCCCCCAACCCCAAGACAAAATGACAGCATCCCCTCAAACAAATTTAACAAAACAACCACATACCTCCTAAACAAAGCAACATCAGTCAAAGACAGAATATCTCTAACCAAAACCAGACAAGAAAATACATATATAATTATAATGAACGAAGCAACTCAGACAAACTTGGAGGGTGTTAAGATAATCATACATCTATTTACAAATGTGTTTCTCCATTTAACCACATAGTACACAGCCACAATGCACACACATAATATATATATATATATATATATATATATATATATATATATATATATATATATATATATATATATATATATATATATATATATATATATATAGAACATATACATATATAACAATACATGACTTGGTAACCAAAAATGGATCAGATACATAACATATAATAATAATATTATAAATATACATGTTGTATTCCTATTACATACATGACTGGTGGTTGGCTGTTGTGATTACCTTCCTTTTTCTAGGTACATCATCATTATTATCATGCATAAGACAAACAGTGAGGCAAAGGGCATGTCCAAAGTGATGATTAAGGACATGAAATAAATGTAGAAGCCCCATGTGAACAAAGATGAGACAAACACAAAGGAATAGACAGAGAAAGAAACCTTGGACAACCAAACAATCAAACCCGCAACCTCCACGTCAGCATCCATCACCTACCAGTGAAAAGACAATGCACTACAAAAGAGCGTAGTTAGCATGATTCTTAGTGCGCTCTCTATTCATGACGAGGCATTGGGTGCTGGCACAGAGGACGTGAGTTCGATTTTGTCTGGTGCTCAAAGATTTTTTCTGCGTATTCCTTAGTGTTTGACTGTGTCTCGTCTTTGTTCCTAAAGAACTTCAATATTTAATTTATGTCATTCATCAATATCATGCATGTACATTATAGACATACCGGAGGGAACATGTGGAAAGTGAAACCTTGAATTAGAACTTTTCTTTTGTCTATTCCACTCACACTTTATTTTAATTTTATTTTTATTTATTTTTATTTTTTTTGGGGGGAGGGGGGGGGGGGGGCTGGATGTGGGTACGGACTGCATCACATGGTGTAGACACTGCCAAGATTTCAAGAGTTTTGGAACCACTTTTAAGAAACATTATGATGACATCTCAAATTTGGGAAATTATTCAGTTAGCAAATTCTCATGAGTTTCATTTGTGAGGAAATCTTAAAATTGTCAGAACTTTCTTATAAAAATTATTAAAATTGAAAGATATCTGTATAAACCAAACATCAAATTAGTCAAAATGAAGAAGCAACAAAACTCTACGAGATGGTGCTTATTATTTATACTGCAATGCAATGCAAAAAAGAAACGAAAAAAGACAACCTATTTAATTTGATGCTCCACAAAAAAATCACTGGTGTCTTCTTAGTGTTCATCTATACAAAGACTCATTTTTTCCCATGGGGTAGTAACCAATGGTTTGTTATGATTTCAGTGACCAGACACAGAATGAATTTATACAAAATATAATATTATCTATATATATACAGGTAAATAAATAATCTCTGCATGCTCAACGCAAAAAAAAAAAACAACAAAAAACCCAAAACAACCCACACAAACAGCTAAAACAGATTAATACAAGAAAGAATGATATAACGTAAACTGATTTGCCAGTGTCTGCAATAGAATATATATAAAACAAACGCAGATATATTGAATGGAATTACCATATCATTACAAAACATATAACTCTCTTTAACGACAAGAAAGCTTCTCTTAAACGTCTCCTTTGGGTTGGTTTGCTTATTATTTTACATAATACCCACCACAGTTCAATGCACACCTCATGGTTTTGGGTAGGGTGTACATGAACAATGTACTGATTGCGGGGAGAGCCTGCAAAATAGGCCAGGGTTTTTAAATATATCTTTCAGGGGACATGTACTCAATACCTATAAGAGTTTTTCCACCCACCTACATTAGATTTAATGGTACTTTCTGCCTACCTATAAATTCATGTATTTCTAATTTTAATCTTTTGCTTCGTCTTTGTCTGTAAATACCAATACCAATACGGTAGCATTGGTCTAAGTCTAAGAACAAGTACAAGTCACCGGACACCATGGTTCATCTATCGGTGTGCCATCTCAGAATTTTTGGGACCAGCTTACAACATGATCTTTAACACACTTAACTTTTCAAGGTTTTCGAGACATATGTCTTTTTTTCATAAACTTTAAATATGATGTCATTTTAATTAAACCCGATGTGTAAATCATCAAGCCACACCACTCGGCTGTAATAGATAGGTGTTGATGGCAAACTTTCTCCACTTGCCAGACGGCAAGGAGCAAATTTCATCCGCCTGTGCTAAGCAAATAATGGTCATCGTCCAACATAGGTAATTTCTTACAGTCACTCTACCTGCCAGACAGCATGGCGTCACAAAACAAGATGTTTTGGGTATACAAAACTAACAATGGTCTTAATTCCTTATTGCTCAACAATAACATATGTTACGATTGTCAATGAAATCAAATATGCATGTCCAACCAATGTGGTGTTAGCAAATGAGAACTTTCATTGATTTGTAACGTGCTTGTTAGGTAGAAATTGGCTACATTAAGTTCCTACCCCTGCAAGGTTGACTTGCCCCTCGTTAAACTGATGCTGATAAAAAAAAAGTTATTGCATGATTGACAGGTTGGGTAAGAATAAGATTTAATCATGGTCATAACTTTTCTTTATGCGCTAACGTTTGCCGTCCTCTTACTACCACAGTCTGCCTACCACATTAATTTTTCAATCACCCAAGGGGCGTGTTCCTAGACCACTACTTCTGTAATCCAATATACTTTAATGTTTTGTATGGGCTGTTTTAAAACAGTAATTCTGTCGTCATGTGCAACTGAAGACAAAATGGCCTTTGCCTTTGCATTCATATATAGGTATAGGGGGCTTTTGTTTCACAGCAGTAAGTCCCATCCACTGTATGTGGTGATCTCAGGGTGGATTAAAAGGAAACAGCAAGATGAAAAGCATGTGAAAAAGTGAAAGGAAGAAAGTAGAACCTACCAGTGTTGTCCGGCAACCACCCACAGAGGACAATTAATTTTTTTCTTGAAAATATTTTCACGGCAAATATTCCATTCATGTCCAAAGAAAGCAGCTCCAGCCATCTCTCCCATCCTTTCCACCTTTTGTACAGTTTTTGGGCTCGAAGAGTGCACATCTGACAGTACTGTCTTTAGCTGGAGTGCTCATTTGAAGGAAATGTACACTCAACAGTATTTGGATGGAGTGCACATTCGAAGGAAATGTATATTTGACAGTATTTGAATAGAGTGCATATTTTAAGGAAGAGCACGTTTGACAGTTTTTTGTATGGAATGCACATGTGAAAGAAGTGCAAGTTTTAACAGTACATGTATTTGGATATAGTGCACATCTAAAGAAGTGCACGTTTGACAGTATTTGGATGGAGTGCACATTTGAAGGAACTTCATGTTTGACGACAGTATTTGGATGGAGCGCACATTTGAAGGCAGTGCACATTTAACAGTATTTGAATGGAGTGCACATTTGATAACATCATGTGAATCATTAATTGCAAAAAAACAACATAACATTCTAATGTAAAACATAGACAGATGTGTACTGTAAGTGTAGATCTAGGAATAAGATTAACAGAATTGCCAAAGACTAACAATTCATCTTTTTTTTAAATTTGTTTCACCTTTTGTTTTTGGATAACTGCTCTAAATGAGACCATAACGGTTTTCTTTGACCAGCCCAGCAAAGGTAAAAAAAACTAAATGTACTTAGAACTCAGGATTCATGAAGAATCTGAATTATAGTACAAACAAATGTAAACATGGATTCCTGAACCAAACAATTTCCATGTGTCTTCCTTTGCAACAGCGTTCTGGCCTAGATACGTACGCTTTGTTGAGAAAATTTACTCCATAACAATGGCAAAAGCCATAATTTTTCTTTAATATAGTGAAAAATCTGGAATTTAAGGCTTTTTCTCAATATCTGATGTATATATTATAATACAAGTCATAAGGTTTCCGCAAATTTCAAGTTTTTCTTTATCTGAGCACAACTAACTGACTAACTGCATTCATGAAAAAGACAAGATCACAGCTTGGTCCAGGAAATTACAAACGCTTTGTTACACTGATCACGATTATTCAGTTTATTGGTTAAAGTTAAATATTTCTTGACTACTCTTAATATGTTGTACATGAACAACAGTCCAAGCAAAACTTTTTCCAAAACAACTAGTACTGTAGTTGTTTTTCTGTAAACTTGTTCACCATAGCCACTCACGAGTCAAATATCTGACACTCTATCAGTCAAGCCAATTCAACATTGCTGAATGAGAGACCGCTAATATTTCCATCTTTTAACCCACATACTTACTGCGTACTGAACACAAAAGACAAAAGCACCTTAAACCAAATAATGTGAAAAAACTTCAAAGAAAGAAACTTAGAAATCAAGAATGAAACCTTAAACAGAATGATGAAAGTGAAAGGCTTGAAGGGAAGTACCTTAAACTAATAAAAGCGTAAAGTTTAGCATTTCAAGGCATACAGTTATACTAAAGTTTAAGAGTGAAGGCATTCCCCCCCCCCCCCTCTCTCCCTCCCCCTCTCTCTCTCTGTCTGTCTCTCTACTGAGACAAAAATGCTGTGAACAACTAAAGAAAAGAGGAAAAAAGAATCTGTAGAGGGCAACATTGCCTGTTAAAACACAGGCATCAGCTTCTTAGATGCCCGTGATTTAAAGGAACTGTCAAAACCTTATGAAATGACCATTGACACTGACTGAATTGAAAAAAAAGGAAAGAAAGAGAAACAAAAAAGCTTTCAATGCAAAGCAAGTCACACATAAAAATTATCCCCCACCGACCAAGTCTCCAAAGAGGCTTCTAATACAGAAACAAACACCTAGATCCATGAAACATCTATGAAGAGAATGACTGAGGGAATGAGAGTTATATTATTAGGTGCGTTTCTCCCATTTGACTGTTAAAACATGTTTTATGGTTCAAACGAATTGACTTGTGGTTCAGCTAGTCGTTAGGTAAAGTGACTGTTTGATGGCACTGAGAATGAACCTCGTCAGACTTTCACTCGAGATAATCAAGATTAGTGCAGTTCGGCTCATGGCAATACGATGTGTCTTTAGGTGAAAAATGAAAGTCCTTCATCACTTCATGGTAATTTTTCTCTTCTGAGCCATGCAAATATTTTTTCTGTGACTTCTGTTTGGTTGCTTGTCTTTGGAAAGGACGCAGCAAGGACACCAGGAATTAAATTTCAATTTCTCACCATCTAATCATTTCAAACTTGGTGGGTAGGAGTAATTTCAACAATATAAAATAAAACATAAGGTTTGTAAAAGAGATAAATTACAAACAGTGATTGATAAATATAACATATCCTTCAATTACTAATATTACTAATAAGTAAGACTACTGCCCAATATTGCAGTTTTAGCAAGACTGGTTCAGTGCATAGGACTGAGAGTGTTTTGATGAACATCCAACTTTCTGGGACCTTATTGCGTCTGAATTTTAATCAGATTTCGACATGACATAACCCGACATTGCTCTTCTATATGAATACATCAATACCATTACAGATTGGGTGTATGTCATCATTATTCGAAAAAAAAAAAGAGCAAATATCTCATAAGTCGCTCAAATGGACTGAACCGAATTTTGAAAAAAACGCTCTTCTACTGTTTACACTTTACAGACCTTAAATTTGATCAGCGAGCCAGTAAATAATTATGCATTCCAACATGTCATTCATATCTTCAAAAATACAAACACACAGAAATTTTCGAAATCACACACACTCACCTACACACACACACTCTGCTAAACCAAAATGAGAGCTAAAGCCCCACTCAGGCTTAAAATAACAGCTCACTATATGAGAGAAACAACAAAAACGTCATTACTTTGACAAAGCATTCAGACGGTCACATTCTAGATGAATGATGGGATGTTACAGCATGGTGCATTTCTAAAACTACAAGGTACAACTCGCGTTTTCCTTAAATAAGGCCTGTTTGACTGAAAAAAACAAAGTGTCATCATATGCTTTGGATAATTAGAAATCAATGAAGAATTAACATTGCTGAAACAGAAGCCATTAATATTCCAATCTTTTAATCCACCAACTGTGTAGTGAATACATAAGACAAAAGCACCTTTAAAAAATGGAAAATGATGCTGAAAAACTACTCCTCAGAAAATGGGAGCAAACTCCACTTCATAGCAAGCAGGGAAATACTCATTAATGCCCTTAATCAAAAGTTTTAAGGAATAGGAATATAGAATAGGAACGTAAAATTGTCATAAAAGCCCCATTTAGGGAGTGTCATTTGCAGGGTGTGTGACGTGGTTGCCTTTCCTGCAATGTATGCTGGCTGTAGATCACTGGTTTGATGTTCTTTGGTCCCTTATTTTTCCTACAGGGCTATCTGTGTCATCATGTTCTTATTCGGTACATTCAATGCAGCCACTTGCCTAATTCATTGTCATTATGTCAAAGTCTTAGTGGTATACTCGTACAAATTATTCATTTTATCTTGACTGACCTTATATTATTGTCATACTGCAGAATTTACATCAAGTCTTTTTATTTTTCTAAAATATTAATGGCTGTTTCAAAGTGCAATGATGCAGATGAATTTGAAGTGCCAATATCGAAAATGTCTTTCAGACCTGATTGAAGAAACAAAAGTTGGATGTCAGAAGTTTTCCAGTGTACACTCCCATCATCAGGATGGAGTTGACAAGGACGTAGCGGCAACGTGAAGCCAGGCTTATACATAATTCATAGATACTTGAAGAATTCTAAACAAAAACCAACCCAACCAAACCCATCAGAATCCTGTAATGTTTACAAGTACAATAGCTGAAGTATAAAGAGACCCAGTGGTCCAGAGGTAAGGTATCAGCCTTTCAACTAAAGGGCGTGGGTTCCTGCCAAACAGGTAGAACAGTTATCTCAAGTCTTTTTTCGAGAAAAACGAAAAACCCACCCCTGATGAATACACACCTAGTCTCATCAGCAACAGGCGATGGAGGTCCCATATGCGGATCCCATCACTCTGTGCACGTTAAAAATTACTTGGCTGTTTACAGGGCACTCTCGGCAAAATTTTAAAAAAATACCAAAAATTCCAAGATCCCCTTAGCTGTGGATGTGGGTAAAATCAAATCGAATCAAAATCCATCCCCCCCCCCCCCCCCCCCCCACCTCCCTGTTTTGTTCTCCAATGCATGTTTTTTCTCAGACTACAAATTTCATGGCTCTAGTAAGAAAGAAAAGTTTCAAGCTTTTGTCCTCTGACTCGTAACTATCCATGTATTTTACACAGACGTGTTTGGGCGCCTATGTCTTTTAATGAAGCTGTATGTTGCAAATTTTTCATAAGGGCGCTTTGATTTCAGGAAGATCTTCAGAGGAGTTTTAAGAGGAGAAAAATCTGTGGAAACCAGGAACATTTTAATAAGAGCATTCCTTGATTCGTTGCAATGGATTCAGACCCTTGAGACAGCAATGATAGCATGAGACCTAAAATTTTCCCTTTGTTGAAGTCGTCATCGTTTTGTGTCCACGGAATTTTAACTTCACGCTTAGTCTTATGCTCTTATGAGTGGATAAAGTTGATCATGCTTACTAACTGTTAGACCTTTCAATCCCTTTCCTGACAGCAATGAGATATAACACACAAATAAGTCATTATCGAACACTTACAAGTACAAATGATAATGCAAAATGGATGGAACTTTCGGAGACAAAAAATTCAAATACAATGAGAATAGAAAATGATATCATTGAAAAGACTAGAGAGGGCCAGAGTGAAATTTGTGCTAGAGGAAATAAAATCGAAGTAAATGCAAAAAGTACAGCTAGACAGTACAAACAAAAAAACAAACCAACAACTTCTGAATAAATAGCAACGCTACTGTTAATAAGAACAAAACAGCATAACTTCATTTCTGGCAAATATCAATAGTTGTAAATAAATATCACTCTAAATCATTTTCTTAAACCAAGCCTTCCTCCTTTCCCCATGACTGTTCCTACAAAATACAATCCACTAATCCTTCCCCCCTCCTACTCTCGAAAAAAACCCCAAAAACCAAAGGCTAACACTAACTCTGAAGCCATCTATATCACTGACACGCAGTTAAGTCTGATGCTTTGAGTGTGAGTTACAACACACTGTGAAATGAAATGTACAAGGGTTTGGTGTAGCTAATTTTAAGTGTAGCTTTCCACTACGGGACTGTATAATATATATGAAGAGAAATCATAACCAGCATTTGACAAGCTATAACTGCACATAACAGAATGATAACAAGTTATAACATAATTGTGAACTTATACCCTTCTCTTTCCCCTGCCAAAGTTTGCCTTCTTCAACAAAAACCAAACAAAGAAAAACTCTAAAGAAATATAAAATTGTAGAAGAAAGCCCCACCACCTGAAAATGCTGCAACATATTCAAAACACCTCCCTCCCCTCCCCCTGTCCACCCACCATATTTTTGGGGTTTACTTCTCACTATGCAGATTAATCTGATGACTGAAATAAAATTCGCAGAGCAAGTCCAAGATTTGGTGGACAAAGGACAAAATCTCTCCAAACATAAAAGACAGTTTTCCAAATCCAACCCTAGCACCTTGTTTTAAGGCTAGTATCTCATGCTTCAACACATCCGAATTCTACTCTCTGAACTACTCCAATGTCTCACAAAGCTGAAAGAACATGAGAGTAGCCCCCCCTTTCCCTGATCACCCCATAACAATTTAAAAAAAACCATAAGTGTAAAAGAACCTACAAACACTAAAAAAAACAAAAAAAACTAAACAAATAGCCCACAGTGAAACTTGTCAGGTGTTGAAAAATCTGAGATCCAGGGTATATCAAAGATATAATATGAATCACAAGCGCTGAGTTTTTCCGACTGAGAATTTGTTACCGCTCTTCCAGAATGAGGGTTTCCTGAGGGTAAAGCTTGCAAGATTCAAGAGTCAAGGTGAAGTCTAGGGAGGTTACCTGTAATGGGAAGGAAAAGCATGAAAACAGTACAAAATTTGTCAGTTAAAAAAGCAATCCAATTCATTAAAAGCAATTTCACAGGTCTCAGAACTCAAGCAAGTTTTTCATAATTAAAACCAAAATGGGTCACCTATAAATGAAAAGGAAACTTCAGAGAGACAATAAATTTTAACTACTGATTCAATGGAATTTACCCTAGCACATTAACACAGCTGCCAACCTTTTCAAATTGAAAAACACACCCTGACCACGCAAAGTAATTTTAACTTGCACGACGGCCTGTAATATTCCAGAACTTCAATGAACCCCTTTAAGGTGAATAACAAAAAGACCACCAATTGCTGGTCTTTCTAGCGAATTTCAAAGGTAGTTTTGCGAACTCAGAACGGCGCCTCTGGATTTTCACTCCAATCTCTCCAAGTCTCTATCTTTAACTAAGGGTTTCTTAATTTAAGAAAAAATACAGTATACTGTCATATACACACTTTTCAAAGTAAATACAGACTTATGGTGTCAAAGCTAAAAATGCATACTAAATTTTTTTTACATACTAGTTCGGCAAATTTGCATAAATATGATGATCTCAGCGTAAATCAAAAGAAGGAACAACAAAAGAACAGACATAATAAAAAATACAAGGAAAATAGAAAGGCCTACCGGCAGCCCCCACAGATCTCCTGCTGTAGGGGGTGGAACATTAAGGAATGAAAGTGAAATAAAATAATTGAGAGAGAAAGAGAGAAAAAGAAACCATAACAGGATGACTTACATCTCTCCTTGGAAACGTGGTGAGCACCTTGTAGTCTTCTGTGTGAAAGCCCTTGGCTGTGAGGAAATTGAGTACGTCCCTAATTGTGTTGTCTGCACAGAATCTGCGTACGAACACCTCTCCCTTGGGAGCACGGAATCGAAGAGAACTCACTTTGTCAACGCAGTTGGCAGGGGTTCATCTGGCACAGTGTTGGCAATAGACTGACTGATGGCCTGAAAACATCGCCATGTGACGTAAGAATGTAAAGTTGGTAAATCTTTTCTTTTAATTTAGAAAATAATAATAAGTATTCATGCCATGCAAATGAGACACGCAATTTTGGCATTAAAATAGATTTGACAAAATGTTTAAATCATATAATTTTTATCTGTGAGTTGAAATTTTACAATATTCTTACAAAAAAGATTTATCAAGCAAATGCCCTCAAAATATACATCAATTGAAAGCTAATGGGATTTACTCCATCACGATAACTATTTGGATTACATCAATCAACATTTTGAAAATAAAGCTGAAGTAAAAGAATTTTTTGTTTCAATTTTTTTTCACTCACTCTTTTCTCCCACCCTCACCCTCTATAAGCATGCAAATCACCCCAATCACTGTTTAAAATGATAGGAAATTTATTTCTCTTCCCTTGTTCATCTGTTCTTTTGTACATGCTTTTTTGCTTCAATGCACCCGTAAGTAAAAAGTCTCATTGATCAATAATAATTAAATAAACGTTATATTTTCTCTTTTGATGTAAAGATGTTGACCTCGTTTTCAAATGACTTTGTTTTCTTCTTATTTGTCTTCAACTCACAGGATGTCAAAAAAAAAGTCAACATAAAATCTCCTGCTTCAATGGATAAAATCATGCTTACGAAATGAAACAACATCCCAAAGCAAAAAATACGGAGAAACGCGTATAATTCAATGCAAAAATTAGAAGCCTGACATAGATAAGCTCAAAAACAAATATTGAGGGAATAAGAAAATATTGCAAAGGAAAGAGTGAATGAAAGATGTGAACATGCATACATTGTAAGTTAACAAACCTCTTTTATCAACTCGACTTCCTTCTTTTTGTCTTCTTCCTTCTTCTGAATCTCCATTTCTTTTTCCATTTCTTCTCTCCTTTTGTCCTCCTCTACTCTCTGTACTTCAGCCTGCAAGCCACATAAAAAAGCTGCATATTGAGCAAATAGTCGTGATGATAATTCAGTGTTTTAATCCCATAACCAAGACCTAAATCTAATTACTGATTCGAATAATTGTGATTTGTCAAATGTGCTACTTTGTGCCTCCCTTTGAAATGGTAATATTAACCATGTCATCCATGCATATCTCACCATTTCAATGAAAATTAAAGTATCTTTTGTAGTGAGGCAGTGCTGTGATGTTTCTCCACAATAATCTGCTAATGTAAAGGAATCTGGTGGTGTAAAAATATGGCACTACTAATATACTAAACTACTAGCCCTGACATTAATTTATTTGATTTTATGCATCCTAGCTTAAAGGGCAAGGACAAGCTTTAGTACGAGTGGAAGAATGTGAAGAAATCAATATTGTAACAAGATCAGAATAGTAACTCACAAAGGGGCATCCTCAGAGATAACCTCAGAGGTCCGGTACACTTTTCATAATCTCTTGTTACACATTTTCATTATGTATCACAATGATGATAATAACAATCATAATGATACACTGCCATAATGCCTGTTTCGCCTAAATGCCTGTAATCTTAGTGATACCGACTTTTTTCTATTTAAATTGCCCCTCTAAATGCCTGTTTCAAAACTAAGATTTTCGCCTAAATGCCCAGTCTCAACGGCAACTGCAGGCATCATCTTCTCTAAATTATCATAAAGTGAGTCCGTATTTGATTGGAATTTCTTCTTTTCTCTTTTCTGTTATTATTATACATTCATGTAATCTCATCGCTAATATGGCTTACGTCCGTCAACAATGTGCCATGCATTGTAAACACCCTTCATTACCTATCTATTGTAATGTAATAAAAAATGACCAGTCTTCTCTTCATAACTCCACCCACTGTACAGCACATCCTTTGTCCCATTGAATTACTGGTTTGTCACTGAGCAATTCGAATCGAACAGTCTTCCAGACTCCGCCCACAGCTCTTTCTTGATGTCGTAAGTGATCATCGCGATCAAGGGACAAGGTGTGAACAGTTTTATTGTTCCCCTGTCTGGCATTGGCCGTATTCATTGTCCCTTCGAGTCTGTGGCGAGTGATGGTAAACAGACCAGATAAAATAGAATGGGACATTGAAATACAATTTTGTAAAGAAAGCCCGGTTTATTAAAATCACAAACAAGAGAGGTATATGTTGAATTTCTGCACCATGCTCGATGAACTCACTTACCCGAAAGAAGAAGAAAAAGGACTCTCTGACTAATAGAGACAAAAGGGCAATAAGACAAACGGAACAGACAGGTAGGCAAGTTTAAGCTTTTTGTGAGCGTCAGCAGAGTCAAGATGTGATGTGGACTAAGATCTAGATCTAGAAGCTTCCCACCAGAGTTGGGCCTCTCAGCTAATAATGATAATAATACTATTCCTCCCTCAATGAAAGATTTTTAAAAAATAAAACGGTTATAAAAGATAAGAATGAAATCGATCTTTCACCTTCTTTCGATCAGCTGCCAAAGATTCTTGATAAGCTTCGTCTTGCTCCTGTTTGATTTGCTCTCTTGCCTCTCGCTCTTTCTGTGGACAAGAAGACAAATGTTTACACTAGGAAATTAGTCCAAAGACATAAAAGTGAGCCTTTGCAAAGCTGCTAGTACTGTAAATTAAACAGAAAATTTTCAAGACAAAATGGTGTGAAAACTTAAAAAAGGACAGAGCTTGAGTGTAAATTCGGCCTTTATGACTTTATAAGTTCAGTCTTAAATTCTTACTCTGTCTGATTATCAAGGCAAAATGGTGTGAAAACTTTAAAAAACGACAGAGCTTGAGAGTAAATTCGGCCTTTATGACTTTATAAGTAATGACTATTTCTCAGTCTTAAATTCTTACTCTGTCTTGAACTCTTATTTATTGATTTTACAGAATTTACTTAACATTTATTTCTTGTATTGGTATGTACAATAGTGCAAATTTTTTATAAGAAATATATTAAGGAATTACACATATTCAGAAAGGCTATTCAGACATTTACTTATACTGTGAATAAATATTGTTGTTGTTTTGGGTTTTTTGTTTGCTTTTGTTCTTTCTTTTTTTAAAATCACTTTTGATGTTAACTCATTATTTACTGACTGAAACATTTTTGTTTGTTTCTTTGAAATTTACCCCGACCACCATTGTGGTGATCTCATGGTGAATTAAGAGGAAACAGCAAGATAAAAGATACCTGAAAGAAGGAAAGGAAAGAAATAGGACCTACCAGCAGCACCCGCCAACCGCCCGCCTAACTGAAATATCTGTGATAACAATTTACAAAGATTTTAAAACATATTTATAAAACATAATCATTAAGATTTTATATTGTCCTTATTCAGAAAGCGCTGGTTTTGTAATGTACTGATTTTAGTCGTGAATAAATTACAATACAATTCATCTCTTTCATTTTCAGAGTGAAAGTAAAAGAGATGAATTGTATTGTAATTTATTCATTTTGATTTGAAACATGATCAGAGCAAATTTCCTTTTGGACAAATAGTCTTATCTTATCTAATCTCATCTCTCTCATTAGCCTTTTGTTATATTTGCTTGAAAAAGATGTGAATTCATAGAAATCTCCACTATGTAATATATTCAAAATCATGTTTGGCAGCCTTCTAGACAAAACATCAACATTTACAAAATCATATATATGTGCGAAAAAGTATGGCAACATATATTGCATGACATAATAAAAAGATTAAATAGCAAAAAAAATTTTAAGCTTTCGTGGAGAGCATATCGAGTATCAATATATGTATTTTCCATTGTATTACACAAGCAATGACTTACCTCCTCTGAAACATCAGCCTGTTTTTGTTCCTGAAAGACCTCCACAGCATGTATAAGGCGTGTCATCATTTCATCCAATGCTATGTGACCTGTAGCATTAACAAAGTATGTCACAACTTTTGTGAGAATCCAACAATATCACTATAGGTTTACGTGTTAACAGTGTACATAGATTTCTGTATAAAATCGCTATGGACAAAAAAAATATTAAAACAACAATCCAAAACAAAATAAATTCATAACTTGTAAAAAAACACCAGCAAAATCCTGTAGCAATGGAGACCGAAAACAAAATCTGTAAATTAAAGAATTCAGGGTAGATTAAAGGGTGTGTGTATAACATTCAACTCAATCATAAAAATTTTTTTTCTTGTGGTAGAACTTACCTTGAATGGCATCTATTACTTCATTTGTTGCTTTTGAGCGTGAGATGAGTAAAAGAGAGGGGAGCTGATCAGGACTGTAGTTTCTCATCTGATTTGCTGCCAGACTTCCAAAATGGCGAGTTGCTGACTGCAACAGCCTGAAATCGAAAAAATTCAAAAAGTGGAACAAAAAGTTTTTAATTTGTATTTGTTTCAATAACAAAAATACATTTTTTTAAAAGATACTCACTTGTACAATTAAGCAAGCTCAAAGTAAACCCCAAACTACCGGGGGTATCCTGTCTGTTAAACATTGCAGAACTCTTGGCACATTGACGTCCATCAGAATCAAACGATCACGACATCAATAGGTAACTAAAAGACAACCAACCAACCAACCTGGCTGTATTTGAAGAAAGAGTCAAGTCCCAAGCCCAGGTGATAAAGTGAATACTGAGGTAGTTAACTATGACGTCGGCACATAAAAGCTGAGAGCAAAACACATTGGAGAAGATGCTCTTGTCGTGGTGAAGGTACAGAGCCAATAATTTGCGCTACAAAAATAAATAAATAATTAAAATTAAACTTTGATTAACAAAACAACATCCCAGAAATAATTTCACATCTTGACACTAATAATATACTAATCCAATGCATTAGAAAAAAAGTATGATTTCTTTAACATCATAAAAATATGTATCAATACATTGTAAAAAACAAAGTCTGATTTCTTAAAACAAAATTAGGTGTCATAAGTAATTTCAAATCTTCACATACAGTAGTTACGGCTTAAATGCCCTCCGAAATGATGGTCGTTTCTCGACCTTAATGCCTGCAATCTTTGTGAAAACCATTTTTATCAATACAAATTGCCCCTCTAAATGTCCGTTTCAAAACCAAGATTGTCACCTAAATTCCAAGTCTCAACGGCAAGTGTAGATGTCATTTTCTCAAATTTATCATGAAGTACGTCCATAATTGATTAAAAACTCTTTCCCCCACCCCTATTATACATATAATCCCATCACTAATGTGGCTAATTTGTCTGTCAACAACTTGCCGTGCATTGTATCCACCCTCCATATACCTATCCAATGTAATGTAATTAAAGATGACCAGTCTCCTCTACTTTACTCCACCCACTGCACCGTACAGCCTTTGTCTCATTGGATCACTGGTTTGTCACTAGGCAACTAAAATTGAACAGTCTTCCAGACCCTGTCTATGATTCTTCCCTTGATATCGATAGTTGCATCAAATTACCTGGTGGTTTTATATGACTGGGTGTGTATGAATAGTTTTATTTCTCCTCCCCACCCTCTCTCTCATTACCACATATTATGAGCTTTGTTTTTGTTGTTGTATAATTGCAATTTACCTTTGCATCTTATGTGTGAGCTTAGGGTTAATATAAAAGTATGAAAGAAAAGCGACAGACAGAATGGAAAGGAGTATAACCTACCAGTAATGCCTGCTAACCCTCCACCATATTGTGAGGGGTCAAAAGATAGAGAAATAACATGACATTCATCTATTATTGATTTTCCATTCCCAGTTTTCAGTTCAAGTCAACAAGTAAACCAACTGAAAGCAATAAAAATTGGCAAAGACGATATGTCCAGATTCACTGGTGAACACTTACATCTGTAGCCTTCACAGACAGAGATTCTTGTATGGCCGCATCTAAGCTACCAATGAAGAAATGAGGATGACATTCTCCATATCTGGGAGAAAAAAATTGTTTTTAAGTTTTAAGGAGAAGGGGGCGAAGGGAGGGGGGAGGGGGCTGAACATGATTGTTATATTCTTTAAAATAGACAATTTTAACCTCTACCATTGAACTCAGTATACATGTCTAATGTAGCTGACAAAAAAATAAGTTTTTATCATATGGTTGCCATGGGAATACCGCCAACTTAATCAATTCACATATATAAGCTTTTTCAGTTTTTAACAGATTTGGCTGTACCAAATAAGGATTTTTGATAAATCCAACGGTTTTGGTATTATGAATTTTTGGAAAATTCATATAGCAACTTTTCCCTTTTTGGGGGCAAATTTAATCACAAAAAATTCCTTTTGCAAAATTTTAAACAATATAGAACATTGCTACTGGAAGAAATTTTGTATTGCTTCATAGATAATATATTACCAAAATTGGGGGCAATGGAACAATAAATAAAAAAGGAGATCACAAATCATTGTCAAAAAGTAATATTTTGAGAAAATCGCATTTGAAACAATTTTTGTTTATTTGAATGTGTTTTCAAATACAGACCTAGAAAAGAATAGTATACTACTTTGAAACGTCATACAATCTTGAGAGGCTCTCAGCTACTTCATGTCAACCATAATATAATTTCCGACCAATCTGGGGCAATATTCAGGATGGTTTTTGGATAGTACTTTGAAATGATTAAAATGAGTACCAAAGTCTCATACTTGGGACAAAATTTGTAACTTTTAAGGGAAAAGCGGCACGTGGAATGGGTCCAAGTATCAAAATTGGGGTGATGGCCTTTTCTTTCAGTTCAACTCATTTGCTTCACTTCAATACAAGTCATTTATGATAAATTCACCTATTTCTGATCAAAAACGGCATTTGAAAATGACCCATACCACCACTTTTGAGAAAATCATATACGAATAGCCTTTCATTGGGGCCTAAATAACTCATTCACCTCTGCGGTAAAATGGATCCGCTCATGCTCTTTGAAAAACTTACACTATCCCCTATCATACAGTGACCCATTACACATCCAATCAAATGCCTTTGTTTTATAATAATTTTTCCATTGCTTGCTGTCAATTGGCGTGCTCAAGATCTATTCCCCCTTCTATGGTCATAGCTATGTTCGGTTTTACTCTCTCTCCACAAAGACTCACGGAGTTGGCCCGATGTCTCAACTCGAGACCAGTTTCTGCAGTGTCGTGTTTTTGTTTCCCATACCTTTATTCGCTTTCCCGATACTAATAATACTTTTGTTTACATTTCAGCATGTGATGGTAGTCGTGATCTATTTGAATACTGAGTATACTACTATTATTGTCATCTATATTTGTTATCACAGTGTCAAAACTAGGTATTGGTATTTGTATGCAGTATTATTTTTTATTGATAAGATGTCTTTCACCATTCAGAGACAGTTAGTTTCATTTTGTGACTATTTTTGTTATTTTTTACAAAAACAATGTGTAAGAACTCTATAATTATCATGCCAAAACATGAACCCTTCATTCAAAAATCTTGTTGAAAACATCTTGCAGAAGTATGCGCGAAACGTTGAATAATTGATTCTGCTTTCCGTTCATTTCCTTTACCCGACCCTTCACGTATCTATCAGTTGGTAGTAGCCCGCCAGTTGACACTACAGTCGGTCAACAGAACTTTGGTATAATACCGTCCGTCGAAAGCATTGCTAGTATCTCCGTTGGAGATGAAAATTTACATATTCATCACCTTGCCAAGCAACGAGAACAAAAAGACTTTTACATAGTGACTACGTCATGAAGGAAAATTAATTATCTCAGACACACATCATCATATTTCATTCATACTTCATAATCTTATGTGAGTTATTCATGTCTTCAGTTTGTCAAGGGTGTTTTTTGTTTTATTTGAAAGTTTAAAAAATATCTTTTTCATATGAAAAATGTGTATTTTCGTAATATGTTGACATTATAAAACGAAAAAATTCATAACATTTGTTGTTTGCAAAAGTGCCTTGACAAAATTTGAGAAAGATCAGTGTAAACATCCTGTAAAATTTACAAACTCAGAAATATAGACCTAGCTTGCAAAAAAAATCCAAGACAGCAGATATTTTTAGCGTTACCATGGCAACGGAACTAAATAATCTGAAAATTGGACCTTGGACATCTTTGGGGTATCCTTTCAAGCTAAGTTGACCCAAAAGCCGACAATTAAGAGCAGTAATAGGAGAAATAAAGTTTCCATGTGACACATTTCTCCTTCATCTTTACAACAGATGCCTGTATTGTTTTCTACTGATATCCCCCAACACTACAATCCATACCATCAAATGCAACAAGATCAGAATAGTAACTCACAAAGGGATATCCTCAAAGATCATCTCAGAGGTCCGGTACATTTTCATCATCTCTTGTTGTATGATTCAGAATGTTGTTTCACTATGTATTTTTCTTAATTGACTCTCAAGACCAGTTTTAGCTATTTGCATATATTTATGAATAACAGCTAATTTCCAACTAGCTAGAAGTGAAAGATACTTACAACTACTATACAATAGGACACATTGTTTTATAGTATTGAAAAAAGGACCATTTGACAAATGTTTACTGCATAATGTATTTGAAAACTGGCAAGCAACTTTTTTTGCTTTAAAATGCAAGATTTACCTCCCTTGACCCGTACTTGCACCTCCAATGCACAAAAGGAAAAAAAAAAAGAATACAAAACATACCCCCCTCCCGAATCCCCCTCCCCACCCCAAATGAAAAGAACCCGGGCAGTGGACATATAGGCACCGGTACAGGGAGTAGATGATCCGCCCTCCATGAGTCTCTTACTGCCTTGCAGGCGGGTCTTGGTTGACCAAAGGCTAAAGGATTTAACCCTGACAGAAAACAACATGCTGCCTTGCAGGCCGGTCTTGAATGACCAAAGGCTACGGGAGTTAACCCTGACAGAAAATAACAACCTGCTGCCTTGCAGGCTGGTCTTGAATGACTAAAGGCTAAGGGAGTTAACCCTGACAGAAAATAACAAGGTCTGGTAGGGGCCCTCAAGGTGGCAGCCCCACCATCTACCTAGGGTACAGTGGGCTAATACCCTGCTTATCCAAAACAACCTGATTCAGAGAAGTAAAAGGAATAAAACCGGCTTGATCTTTGGAAGACAAACTTGGAAACGAACACGGACTGATTTTTGGAACATGGAATGTTAGAGCAATAAATGGAAAAGAGTTAGAATTAGTTGAAGAAACGGAAAAATTCAAAGTAGATATTTTGGCCATTACAGAAACAAAGAAAAAAGGACAAGGAATAGAAAATGTAGGACCAAAAACATATTTTAATCTTCTCAAGAGTAGATGTCAAAGACAGAGCTAGAGCAGGAGTAGGCCTCCTAGTGCATAAAAGGCATGAAAAGCTACTAGAAAGTTGGAAATTTATAAGCCCACGGCTATTATAGGTAAATATTAAACCAAAAGACGAAAATTAAATTATTAATGGCTTATGGACCAAACGAAGACGCAACTAAAGAAGAAAAAGATAATCCTCAAACGACTTAAAAATAGCTGCAGAGAATCTTAATTCCAAACAGGAACTAATGCTTTTAGGAGATTTAAACGCTAGAGTAGGCAACAATGTAGAAACGTCAGGAGGAGTAATAGGTAAAGAAGGAGAGACAACAACTTCTCCAAATGGAGAGACTCATAGATTTTTCCTAAAGAATAACATGAAAATAGCCAACACCTTTTTTCCTCATTAAAGATACCCACAAATATACAAGAGTAAATGAAGACAGGTGTGAAAAGTCAATGATAGACTACATAATAGTTAGCAGCTCCCTTTTTTACAGTACATTGGATGCAAGAGTAAAGAGAGGAGCAGAAATATTTAGTGATCATCACTTAGTGATTGTCAAAATGAAATTACTGACTGAGGAAAACAAACAGAAAAGGAAAGAGAAGAAAGCTACCAAACTTAAAATAGAGGAACTAAATAAACTAGTAGTAAAACAGGTATATCAATCTAGGATAAAAAGATTTATCAGTGAAAGACAGATGGGTCTGAATGATAGTACAATAGAAGAAAAGTGGCAGATGTATAAAGAAACACTCCTCAGTTGTACTGAAGAGGTCTGTCGTAGGAAGCAAATTAAAGGAGATAGGAAAATAACTGCATGGTGGAATTAGAATGTCAAGACTAAGATCAAAGAAAAGAAGGATGCCTGGAAGAAATACTTGCAAACAAAGAGACCAGAGGATAGGATAGATTACGTGAATAAAAGAAGACCAGAGGATAGGATAGATTACGTGAATAAAAGAACTATCGCCAAAGAGGGAGTTAGGAAAGCAAAACAGGAACAATGGGAAGAGTTTGGACAAAGACTCCAAGAAAGCTATCAAGGATGTTCTGGGGGGCAATGAAGAGCATGAGAAAGACTAAAGCATGCCCAATACAACAAATTAAGAATGTCAAAGGAGAAATAATGAAAGAAGACAGGGCAATCATGGAAACATGGAGAAAGCATTTTCACCAATTACAGAATCCTCCAGAACGTATGAAACAAGGAGTAAAGATCAATTAGTAAGAATATCAAGTAATCCAGAGGAGACAGCTGAAGATGTAGATATATCAATGGAAGAAATCCAAAACAGCTAAAAGAAAAGTGAAATTAGGAAAAGCCCCAGAAGCAGATCAAGTTTATCCAGAAATGATTAAAAACCAAGGGAGAGAGGCAGACAAACTACTACATGCAATATGCCAACAAGCATGGAAGTCCAAACAGGTGCCAGGCGACTGGAAAAAGGGAACGGTAGTACCAATACATAAGAAAGGATCAACTATGGAATGATCAAACTATACAGGGATATCATTACTTAGCGTTCCAGGAAAAAATATATGCCAGGATACTGGAAATGAGACTAAGGAAAAGAGTAGAGGATCAGATTGAAGAGCATCAGAGTGGATTTAGACCAGGAAGACCACATATTTACAATTAGACAAATAATAGAAAAATTCCTTAAGAGAAATATTGACTTGCACCTGTGTTCTATTGACTTAGAAAAGGCATTTGACACTGAGAGGAGGGACGAACTATGGCATTCCTTAAAAGAACACAATGTAGAGCAAATTTAATAGAAGCCATTAAAAGTTTTTACATTAAACCAACATGTGCAGTGAAAGTAGCTAGAAACATATCTGCAGAATTTAATGTAGATATAGGAGTAAGATAGGGTTGTATCCTAAGTCCTCTTTTGTTTATCACATTTATGGATTCAGTCGCAAAGGCATCCTCAAAAATGAAGAAAATGAATGTAGATATGTGGAAGCTCAAACCAGTAAATGTATTAATGCCTTCATTTGCCGATGATTTAGTTCTGTTTGGAAAATCAGAAAGTGATCTTCAGTCGAATATCAACATTATGAACAATGAACTAAATAAAAGAGGAATGAGAGTAAATGCAAAGAAAACCAAAACAATGCTAGTAACTAGGGAAGCTAAAACACAAAATCTTAAATTGGGTAGGGAGTATTTAGAACAAGCTCAAGGCTACAATTACCTAGGAGTAATGATAACTCAGAGGGAAAACTAAGAGAAGAAATCAACCAGAGAAATCAAAAGGCAAGTGCAATATATAACCATCTAGGAAAGGCATTTGTAGGTAAGCAAGAATTGTCAACAAAAACCAAAATGGCAGTATACAATATAGTTTATTGTCCTACTCTCCTCGATGGCAGCGAAACTTCGACTTTAGACAGTAGAAAATACAGTAGAGTACAGGCAGCTGAAATGAAATATCTAAGAAGAGTAGTAGGGAAAACTAAAAGAGACAAAATCAGAAACACAACAATAAGAGATCAAAGCAATGCAGATGGCATAAAAACTAAGACAGAAACAAATCAATTGAGATGGTTTGGGCATGTAAACAGAATGAATGACAATAGAATAGCTAAATCAGTATACAGTGCTAAAGCCCAAGGTAAAAGACCAAAAGACAGACCTCAGAGCAAGTGGGAAGAAGATATAAAAGAGGCATTGAAACATAGAAATTAAACTTTTTGATACAACACGCTGTATCGATTATGCAACATATGTTCAGTACGGGGTAGTATCTAGACGATTGTCCTGTCTTGCCAGCAGGGTGGTATTTTTACATCCACATGTTGTGTTAGGATTCGCCTCCTTTGACCAGCGCCTACATATGAATTTTCCAGTTGTTAGCACCATTTAATCCCTCGTAACCATCTATGCTAATCGACCAATGATATTTCAGCAAATACTGCTTGGCTCGATCCTAAAAATCGAAGGAAAATTGAAAATAAAAACAAACTACTTGGAATTTGATCAATTCATGTCTCGCATCAAAACTCTCTTTTGCACAGAAAATGTCGACAAAGATGTGTTTTGTATGTGAATCTTTATTCCAGCCATTATTTTCATTTAAAAGTGTTTCACAAGGTAGAAAATAATGTGTGCATCTTGTAAACCGGTCACAAAATTATTCCTTTCAATGTTATTTTTTTTCAAGGCTTTTGCTAACGTTACTCAATGATGCTATGTCTTGCAGGGAGAGCCGCTCAATTTCTTGTACTCTCTGATTACTGCATATTATTTTGTTTCATTTTCGAGTCATTAGCATTGATTGAAATTGATGTGCCTATTGACTACAATAGTAATTCTTTTTCGTTCAGCTGATAGGGCTGGCACTCGTATGCAAGCAAAGTTTGACCAACGGTTACCTGTTAGGCACCGCCGTACAGTGACAAAGTAGGTCACCAAGCGTGCAGAACAAGCCCAACGTGTGATCATAGTCAAAAAGGACTAATTTTAAAGCTCAAATTCTTATTTAATATTTCTCTGCAACTACTCTTTCTTTCCTTGACTTCATTGAATGTTGACAAAACAAACAAAAATGGAAATATTGGGATGATAGTTCATTTAAGAGCCTGTTCATTGTAACTGATCGTATGAATGACTCAAGTTCCCATTTCTTACTCATAGAATGCATTGATACTGACAGAAAGGCAATGTAAATAGGATATCATTACTTAAACACAATGTTAAATAGATAGATTAGATAGGTAGATAGATTAGAGACAGATTAGATAGGTAGATAGGATCAGAATAGATACTTAAAATAGGCAGATAGATGTTGCCCTACTTAAATACATGTAATGCATTTTGATATCAAGTTCTTTAAGAAAAAGTGTACTGTCATTAAAATCAAGATCTGCAAACAAATTTTGGGTACCTGTTTGTAAACTCCCAGAAAAAGTATTCTAAAGCGTCTTTTTCGTCTGATACATCGTCTGGCACTGTAAGGATTAAGTTATAAATTAAATAAGAACTATCTTAAAATAAATCCCATTCATTTCAAAACAAAATCAATCACATTGTAATGGTTTCGTCCAACGAAGGAATGCTAACAGGCTATTCACTTACTTTCAAAGTGCTCTATTCTGTTCTTTCCATCTAAAGTTTCATAGTTCACAATTATTTCTAAGCATTTAGCACTTCCATTACATTACTAAGCTTCTACAGATGTTGTGAATGAGCTTTCAGTGAGAAAATATGAATCTGTCTCATTGTTTCTACATAATATACCTAATCAACACACAAGTGCATCTCCAGGTATGTTCACATGTTTACTACTTACTGAGAGGCTGAGGAGCCCTGGATGGGAAGTTATCATCCTGGGAAAAAAAGGTCGTCCTCTAGGGAATTATTTTCAAGAGCCACAAAGTCCTCATCACTCTCGTTATCAACGTCTAATTCCTGGGAAAAAAACACCAATAACAACTTTATATTTCCAACAATTTGTTTCATTTAAATTTATCCTGTCCACCATTGCAGTGATCTCAGGGTGAATTAAGAGGAAACAGCAAGATGAAAGATGAGTGAAAGGAAACGAAAGAAATAGGACCTACCAGCAACACTCGCCAACCAACCTAATTTCCAACGAAATCTCACTACAAGATGATGGCATGCATAACATCTTCATATGCAATGATCCATTATAGACCACACACCTTCACCAAAGTCTTATTCAAGATGAAAGAACTAGGTAGTGTTCAGTGGTTAGGTGGCGTGCAGGGCTGCCTTGCATTCTAGGCTTCAAAAGTATAATCACCAATAAGATCGTTCAAACACATGGAAGCTTGTAAGGCACATGATGTCTGAACGCCTGACCTGAAATTGAACACTATTTGACATTGTTTGCAAATGCTACAGAGATGCAAGCTTATTGAACACAAGTGTCTCATCAAATTCAAAGTTACAAGAAAATAATTATAGATTTTTTTTTAAAAAGGAAAGAAAAAGAAACTTTTTTTTTCTTGCCATCCTGCATCACCCATTTTCATGGACCTAAGCAAACATCGATTGGGTTCTTTGTGGCCTTTTGATCGTATTTTGTGAAAATCGGGGGAGCTTCCAGTCATCAAATCCTGTAAAGGCTGACTATGTTTTAACAATCGGATCAATGGTTATTCTCCAGAGTCCAGAGTTTTACTCTATCAGAACAGCAACCTGATTAATGGCTATTCTCCAGAGTCCAGATTTCCATATCAGAATACAAGAACTTAATGACTTAACACTACTTCGTTGAGCAATTTTTGTGTAATCCTGCTAACCAATAAATAACGAAAAAAATAGAAAATGCCATAGCAACTATTTTCCCGCAGTTTTATGATGTATATCTAAATAAATCTAGTAATATATGTTGATTCACATGTTTAGATAGATAACATCTAAGTGTTAAAGTCAGTGCATACTTCTTCTGCTATCACTATACAATGAATAGCACTAGTAAAAAAACAGCCACGCAAAAAAGTTACCACATATCTGGGAAATTGCGCAATGCATCATGGGACAGATTGGCAGTAGGAGCTAAATGCCTCATTAGAACATAAAAAAACTCCTTGTTGGATGAAACAGAATAACCACTGACTTGAATTTTCTTTCTTTTCTTTTTTCCAGACTTACCTCTTCATCTGCAGCTTTTGATGTTGTTGGTGTTGATCTGGCTTTGCTCACATTAAATTCATGAGTAGGGTAGTTCAAGCCACAAGCATATAGTTTCTCCTAATACAGGTTAAATGAACAATAAAAGAATACAGATGAATCGTTTTATCACTCTTTTCCCTCATGTACACACAGGAAACAGACAAACTTATGATTTTCAAATCAATTGCTTTCATAACCCATTTATGGAACATCACAAACCACACAATACTTTTGATGATTTAGACCTTTTGCATAAGGGGGAAAAAGTATCAAAATAGTGCACCAGAAATAAAAAGTACATCTTTGAAAATATTTCTTATTCGTCACTTTTACAAACCTTTTTCATATTTTTCAAACAGAATAAAGAAAAGTTGGTGTGAAAAATAAAATTGCTATCTTGAATTGTATTTTTTTTTTCTGGAGATACTGTTTTTTTAAATCATGTCTCAATTTCTTTAGCAATGTAACTGATTTTTTTTTTTAATAACATGTAAAAAAGCTCTGACGTCCTATTTATCTCAACACAAAATGCCTGGTAGTCAGTGGCCAATAATCCATGTATGCGAGTCAACAATTTGTTTAGATTTTTTATATTTGATTTTACCCACATTCACATTTAACTCATTATGGTTTAATCTGGCCTTAAACGGCTGCACGCTAGACAGACAGCTGTGTTTAGCCCAGCCAAAACTGCTTCACATTGTTCATTCCAGCCAGACCTGGCCGTGGACAACACCTTCTCTTTCAACAATCAGATTGGCTCGTCAAACCTATTTTTTTATACTTATTTTAGGCGCTTTTATTTCTACAAAACTCATTGATCAGTTTATGCCTCTTTCTGATGCTAACGGTCATGATCCTAATATGATAGCATCAATTGCCACGAAGCCTGTCATTGATCATATTTTGCTACTGTACTGCCTTTGATCAACATGTGCGTCTCATCACGTTGCTTCAATCGTCCACGTTTTTGCTTTAGCTTTTATTTTTATCATCAATTTGTCGTCAAGGACTGTTAGAATAGTGATAAGAAGAGATATAGAATCTTTTTCCTAATGCCACCCATCAGAAGCACACGGGAAGCTTAGAAAATGTAAACACACCACGGCTATCTGGTTGCCGGGAAGTTAAATGTAGGTCATGGTCTTCCGGTCAGTGAATCTACACACTAATGAGTGAAAGGGATCTCAACGTTTTGATAGGATTTAAATTTTGTGTCCCAAACTGCCCTGTAAACAGCTACCGCATCTTTAAGTTGCAGAATGTTGTGATATGCACACGGACCTCTTTTTTATTGTCTCTCTCAAAAGGACTAACAGGGATGGGGACAAGCTCTGAAAAAAACTCTGAACTTTATCACCCTCTTCTCCACCTCTTCTCACCAAACATTCTACATCCTCTTTATCGCAATCACTAATTTCCTTCATATTTTTCATGTTTTCTTACTCACTTTCTTCAATGGCTCTTTACTCTGCAGTCACTTTACCTCTCTAGGACATTTTACTACAACTACAATATTCCCTAATGTTCTCTTCAAGTATGCCCCCCCCCCCCTCCCCTATCTATCTCAACAATGGCCATCTATAATGTAATACTAACAGATGCAGACCTGCCACTCTTGGAATGAAAAATCCTAACCCAAGCTAAACAAATATTAGTTTTTAAAAAATGTCAACATGTGCGAGTTATCTCACTTTACGTGTGATTGGTAAAGGGCGTGGCTGTCAGTTGGACTTGTTTGTTTGTTTCAGTTATTATTGAATTTTACCCCCTCTAACATATATATTGATCTCAGGTAAGAGAAAAGAGCAAAATTAAATATCAAATAAAAAAAGGAAAAGGAAAGAAGAAGAACTCACAAATAGAACTCAATATCCACCCACGTTGGACTTGCACTTGCGTCTCAGATATTAAAAGAAAAGCTCAAATCAAAGTAGCTTCACTTCATTCAAGTCAAGCATGAAACTTTTTACCAAGTGTATGTGACTAGCCCTAAAGTAACAACACTCCACCTTAAAAAACAAATTAATACTCATGTAGTATTGTAGCATACATGTAGTATTGTATGTAACCCATGGGGGGGGGGGGGGGGGGGAAGAGAGAGAGAGAGGGAGAGAGAGAGAGAGAGAGAGACAGAGAGAGAGAGAAAGAGAGAGACAGAGAGAGAGAGAGAGAGAGAGAGAGAGAGAGAGAGAGAGAGAGAGAGAGAGAGAGAGAGAGAGAGAGAGAGAGAGAGAGAGAGAGAGAGGTGATAAGCACGGAGCAGAGTGTCAGGCCTGTATGACTAACTTGAAAAAGGCAAAACCAATAATGAAATAGTAAAGAGTAGTGCCGGGCGAGAACCGGTTCCAGAACCCGTTCTCCGATTCTTGGTTTGAGATCTAAGAACCGATTCCAATTAGGAAAACCGCTGGCGGTTCTCAGAACCGCTGGCGGTTTGGCAGTTCTAGGACCGCTGACGGTTTGGCAGTTTTAGGACCGCTGACGGTTTGGCAGTTCTAGAACCGCTGGCGGTTTGGCAGTTCTAGGACCGCTGACGGTCCTCAGAACCGCTGAGTTCTCGGAACCGCTGACTGTCCTCGGTTCTCAGTTTCAATTTACCTTCCAGCGGTTCTACGTTTCTTTTCGCTTACTCCCACCACTCCCACCCACCCCGTTATTACACACGAGCTTCACCCACCCCCTCTTGTTATAACGTTACGCCACGCACGACAATCGCTCTCCCCTCATCACTCGCTGCCCTGTCATAATATTATTATGAGGGGAGGTGAGGATCGCGTGTCATTCATCAACGCCTTGACGATTCCATTATCTCCATTAAGTGGGGTAAATTTCTTAAATTACACCCCCACCCGCCAACCCACCCACGCATACAAACAGCCACACATGACGTGATCAATGCTTGAGTGTAAAAGCACACGCACACATCACTTTCCCTCTCACTCACTCTCTCTCTCTCTCTGACTCTACAGCACAGCACTGACTGTCGGCGTAGGTCCCAGCGGTTCTAACTTCTCACAGTTCACGGTTCTCACAGTTCGCGGTTCTCAACAGTTCACGGTTCAAACAGAACTGGAACTGGAATCGAACCGATTCTCGCGATTCTCAGTTCCAAAGAACCGTAGAACCGCGGTTCCGAAAAAACTTGGAACCGCTCGGCACTAGTAAAGAGACAAAATTTAAAAATAACAACAAAAAGTGCACAATTAAACTTGAAATCTTGAATCCTAAAGGTCTGTAGAAGTACTACTCCTACTACCGGTGCCACTACTACTATTGCTAGGCTTACTAGTACTACTACTATTATTTTTACTCTCTTCATTTCTTTTTCCTCTGTCTCTCTCATTGAACAGCGATAAACGATAAATGATACCGTATTGACTCTCTCTTTCTCTTTCTGTTTGGGACATCCGTCCTAATTAGAATTAGAACCTATGTTTTCCTTGACGACTGGTGCTTGTGTGTGTATAAAATGAGACAAAAACACAGAGGTGCTCCAGTGCCAAAAATCCCGGAAAACTGGGATAACCCAGAAAATCCCTATCTCTGGATTAGGTGTCGATCCACCTACCTGGACCAGGCAAGAATTTTTTCAACCTGTTGGGGCATAAACCCATGACCCTTTGGTTGGAAGGTAGCCATCTTAGCTCTGGACCACCCTGTTGTGAGTTAAGAAAGCCTACCTGATCATGGACTGATCTTGGCCATCCCGACCACACCTGGTGTCTAGCTGGCACATCTGTGAGAACTTGGAGACTCTGTTTTACCTGAAAGACAGAGTTTGAAAAATTCCTTTCTTATCAAGACAAAATGGCAGCAGAAGGAAACAAACACTTTAGTAACTTGACAATATTTTGATATGATCTGAGTCAAGATGTCAAGGGTCTTCATTAACAACTAAACAAAAACAAAAACAGTCATACACGCAAAAGAAAATCTTGGATTTTGACCAAATTTTCAAAATCTGCCTCCTCACTTAGTAATGAATAAAATCACTCAAAACCTGTGCAGATCGTTTTTCCATTCAATATCTAAAAAATGACGTCAGGTTTTTTTTATAGATATGTTGGATCCCTTTTTATGAATTTTTAAAAACAATAGACATCATGTATATATAAAAAAATGACATTTTTATTATAAAACAAAACAAAATTCTAAAAAAGTTTACACGATATCCACCAAAAAATCGATGTCATTCTATTAACATAGACAAGAAGAACCTGTGTGCCAAATATTATACAAATCGGTCTGTAAATCACGGAGGAAATATAGATTTAGTGTAAAAAAGCTATGTTTCGAGAAAATGCAAGAGAGAAATTAAAAGAAAATAACACAAACAATCGCTTCGGACTAGTTGCCCTTCTTGTTGCGGCCCCCTTACTCTTTCGACAGTCTATGCTATTGTTACTAATGTAAAGATGATTGTAACGCTAGGTTTAGATGTGCACTGTTGTAAAAACAGATGTCAAAAATACCATGATTTTGTTTTTTCCCTCTTTTCCTATACTTCAGGCAATAAAAAAACCCTCTGAAATGTGAAACTTTCAGACACCGAACACCTCCTGTACTGCTCACTTTGCAAGAAGTATCTGTGCATCAAACTTGGATCCACCTGCTGGTTAGATTGGCACACAAAGGTGGAATTCTGGCGTTAGATTTCAGGTAGACCCTTTGAGTATATTATGTTGAAATTTCATCAGTTTCTAACAACTTATTTGCATGTTATGAGTGTTTTACTAACCTCTGTTCGTTTTTTTGTAATTTTCGCTCAGGAGGCCAGGTATATAGGGCAGATAAATATAGGGCCTTAGGTCTCAAAGGGTTAACCTAAATCTAGAGTTCTCTACTCTCGTAGTTTCTAAGCCTCTAGATAACAATTAGACTTAGATTAGATTTATATATATCTAGATCTTACTAGATTGAATCCAAATCTATCATAAAATAACCTGTCTGTCTAGAAGAATCTAGATCAACCACGTGTGCGTTTATTTTCAAGATCTCTCTATCCGACTAGAATCCAGATCAAGATTTCAATTTCTCTGGAATGCTGAGCAAGAAATAATTTTAATCTGTTAAAAAGCTAGATCTATTTATACGCTGATATACTAACCCAAGTTATGGCATAGGGAAAGCTATGGCCTAGGGTATTCAAGCCATCATAAAAAATATATAGATCTAGCTCTAGATCTAGTATCTAGGTCACTTCACTCAAGCAGATCAATCTCTTGTCTAGCTCTAGATCTAGAATAGACTATTAAATCACAATAACCCACAAATAGGATTATAGCATAAATCGCAAATAACGCAATAGGAAATGTAAAATGACTTAGCTTCACTTTTCCTGGAATGAAAGCATGAAAAATCATCGACCGCAGATCACATTCACAACTGAACCGTACGACTGCAGAGAGGCAAGTCAGTGCATCTCAACATTGTCTAAATCTATCCCAAAATCCTTTGCGCAAAAGCCTATTTCCACAACTAGTGCGTTAGTAGATTTCAGACTAAAAAATCTGAAAGGAAATAAAGAAGGCTCGGATTTTTAAATCTGAAATATGCTTGTGCGAGTAGTAGGGCCCCACGGATCAGTGTGGAAATTGTAGTTCGTCGTGAAAGTGAAAATAAGGCAGCGTGCTCCCGCTTACAATTAATATGAAAATCAGCGATGGGCCTGGAGTCGGGAATTTTATCCTGTTGTGCTAAACCACATCACCTATTCATAACAGCTAACATAGAAGTATTTTAGTAAAAGGGAAGAAAAGGAAACTTAACAGAAAAATATGTCAAAACTAGAAAACTTCAAATAATTTGAAATCAGAGGAAATCTGATGCTTGTGCGCGTGTTTACAAAGACACTGAAGTGCAACGCTTGTCCTCCGCCTCACACGTCACTCAGCTCAGTCATCGAACGGCTTGCTGGTAGAAAGGCGAATACTATGTCTCCAGCTATGACGATTAGTTGACACATTACACATGTTTTCAGTGCCATCTTCTCAGGCAGTGTTAGGGTAATTGATGTCAAAATTGACTGTTTTTACCTACCCTCACCTACAAAATATTGCTTAACAAAAAAACTGTACGTCATGTGGACATTTTTCAGCTATATAAACTTGTAGATAAATGATCTCCCGAATATGCAACAAAGAACAGAAACCGACATTTTCATATCAAACTCGCCAATTCAGGTGCCCCCCCTCCCCCCTTAAATAAAGGTCAAAATAGTTCTGCTCCATTGTAAGTTGTGCTTTGTCGAGAAGGAGACACAAGAGGTAATTTTCTTTTGATGATTTCATAACTAAATAAATAAATAAAAAACAATAATCTCTTCCATTGGAATACAATTAGAAAACTATTACCTTCCCTTTTCTATTTTTTTTTACAGCAAAGTGACCTCCCTGAAAGATAGGCTCAAGAACGATTTAAATTTGAACTTTTAAAAAACCCATCAGTTAGCTTTCTGAAACAAATTATGATGAACGAAACTATGAAATAAAAAATTGAAGTTTTAAGAAATTGAGGCCAAAAACTATTTTTCTTTCCTTCGGTAAACAATGTACGTAGGCGAGTTCAAATAAGAGAAACATGAACAATCAGTAACGAGAAACAAGCCTGCTAGTTATAGCTTATTGCGAAATGAATCAGAACTCATTTGCTCCCAAAACACATTTTTCACATAATAAGAATGCAGAGAGGTGTACTTAAATTCAGTCTCATAGTCACTACGTCAAGTAAAATGAATTCAAAACACTCAAATACATCATCCTGACTGAGACGTTACATTTTCATAGGACTTATAAAGTTAAAAGACAGATACATACATCACCAACTGTTTTGCTGCAATCAAATCGCATATCAAAATTCCGATATTTCGATCCCTCATGAAAAGAAACTTTTAGTGTGTATTCCTTCTCGTCCTCTAAACCTTGTGAAGTGCTGCAGATGAAAAAATCAGAATATATAACTAGGTTTCACATTTAAATATCATAAGTTTTAAAGTTACATGGATTTTTAATCCATACACAGCACAAAAAACATGAACCAGCCATTAAGCGCAGGTTACCCCATGAGCGACGTAAGAATTGTCTAGGTAAAGTGAATCGAGAACACATAGTGTCTAATGAAATGAGTTACTCCATGCGGGTTAAGTGCTAAACATTTAGCATAAGCCAGAAAAATTATATGTGGAACACTGGAACTGAAACATAAATAATTCTCTATCATAAATGTATACACCTACCCCTCTCCTTCATGGTTGTGTGTTTTGTTGACTGTTGGGTTTGTGATTTCTGGTGTAAGTAAATACAATGAATTCTCTCTCGGTAGATACAACTCTCGTAAGAGTGTCTGAAAAGAATACATAACAGTATGAATTTATAAGAGAGTAACATACTCTAATTGGAGAGACCTTACACAAGTTCTTTCACGTAAACAGTTACTTTGCTCTAAAAATTGTTTTATAACACAGGCATTACAGGGTAAAAATATGTCAGAAAGAAAAAAATAACATACTTTTGACCCATCACTATCCAGATAAAATAAAAAATTAGACAAATTTTGTTAGGAATATAATTAGACATAAACTACACCCCCCCCTGATACATTACAGTGAAGCTGGGACATCCCTGTTTTCATTCAATTTAGTTTTGAAACTTAATTATGCACAACTTGAGCTGCTGGAACGTTTTGTACGTGTAAAGAGTCAGGTTCTGACTGAGATCACATTTTTCTTATTTTCACCCAAAAATGATAAAACATATCCAACCTTAAAAAACAACAAACAAGTTTAAAGTAACAATATTTGCTGTATACTATTTCACTACCAGAAACAAAAGAAAATGGTAATCTTACTTAAAACAAAAGCAAAGGCTGTGAAGGGCTTGATATTTAATAATTCTTCTTCTCCACAAAACAAAATGATATGTGAAACAGCATATCTTAAGGGGGACGCGGTTGAGGAATCGCGTAAAATATTAGACTTACTTTTGAATTATCGATTTTCTGTTTTCATGCTATTATACAGGATAGATAGCTGCTAAATCGATTTAGCTAAGTCTCAATATCCAAAAATGACGATAAAATGCTTCTAATTGATTTGAAAGTGAGTGAGGTTTGATCGATTTTGAGCAAAAAATGCATAAAATGCCCTTGACAACGGGTTTCATAGAAGGCTAACTAGATATCAAACCATAGCATATTATACATCGTTGGAATCGGCAGTTCAAGAGCAGTCCGATGGTGAACTCGCTAGTTTTGTACGAAACGATACCGAATCCTTATATTCAAATGAATGACACCTATTTCAAACAATTTCATTGGCCGAGGCGGGGGTGTGTCGAAATCCGATGCAGCAATAGGCCAAACCTTTCCTTTCCGGGCGACCTCGACCCACAAGCCCCCGCGTGAGCCCCAAACAACGCGGGTCTTTGAGCTGTTTAGATCGCATACGACGAGCTAAGACTGTGACGAAATTCACATTGCTGAGATTTTTGGCTGCAATTTTGCTTCGTTTTCCCATCAAACCTTCATTTTCCTCATTCAGGTAAGTAAACGAATCATAATTATAGTTATTTTATGTATGTGACCATCCTATTTTGTGTTGTGTTTGATTGGGAATGCGATACGCTGAGTGACTGATTTCACAAACAATGGAAGTGTGCATGTTATTCAAGTTGTGGTCGAATCAAAAAGTAGATCTAGATTCTAGATCTAAATCTGGCTCCAGATTTAGTTTCTATGCCTTGTTATATTAATTGACATCATGTAAAGTAGCCCTTCAACGACTTTTTCAGCGTAGATCTAGATCTAGATCTAGATCTAGTATCTTGATTTTTTGTGATAAGGGGCCACGTGTTTTTCGACAACCTGTTGATGTTTTGCTTTCTATTTTTATTAGGTATGGTGCAGGGAAACGGATGGTTTTTGATAATATAGGGAACTATGTTATTTTTCCTTTTGTTGTAACACATCATTAGCTATAATAGATATTTTCACATTTATTTCAGTTTTCTTGGGAGAAAAGACTTGGTTAATTAGTTTTGTAAGGATACTCTTTCATCCTTTGTTTCCTAATTCTTTTTTATGATTCTCATACATTGTCTCTCTTTTCTTCTACAGTTGTTATTAGAATAATTTGTGAAGATGCCTGCTACTAAGGCTTCTACGAAGAAGTTAGGTTCGAAGATTAGGATGAAATCGAGTAGGAAAGTGGCGTTGGAGAAGGCAAGAGCGGCTTTGCAGCAGCAGCGGCTGCAGCGGCAGCAGCAGCAGGGGCAACAGGATGAGATGCCTTTGACCCCTCAACCATCTTCTCCTTCTCCTTCCCCACCCCCTCCATGTCAGCATCAGCCCGGAAGCTTTCTTTTCTTCCGCGTGACGAGCCTGTACCATCTGATTCTCCCGTTTCTCTGGGGGCCACGATAGTGCAGCTTTTCTGCCTCCAGGAATTGATCAAGATTCTTCTTTGTCCCTTTTGTTTCGAGCCTACTTTATCTCTTGCTAAAGGTGACAAGACATTTGGACTCGCTATTCTCCTGAAGCTCTCATGTAGAACGTGCTGTAAGGTCCTGTCTACCCAGCATACGTCTGCAAAGATCGACAGGGTGTTCGAGGTGAACCGCAGGGCAGTGGCGACATCCATCGCAACTGGTATGGGGCAGGCAGGCCTTACAGCTTTCTGTGAGATGATGGACATGCCTCTTTTTCATCACAAGACCTTTTTCCAGCATCAACGAACCATCGCCGCGAGATCTGCTAGCTATTCGTCGGGTATGTTACACGAGGCTGTTGATGTCGTCCGAAAAGCGTACCCTGAGCAGGCAGGAAATTCCGTCATAGACATCGACGTCTCCTATGATGGTAGCTGGCATACTCGTGGACACAAGTCAATGTGTGGTATTGGTTGTGTAATTGAGAACAGGACTGGTCTTGTGGTGGACTATGAGGTATTGTCGAAGTACTGCCATAAGTGTGACACAGTCGGAAGCAAGCTCAAAGATAATGAGGAGGTGTATGAGGAGTTTAGGAAGAAGCATGAAGTAGAATGTGATAGGAATCATGTAGGATCTTCAGGTAGTATGGAGCAGAAGGCAGCTGTAAATATATGGAGGAGATCTGTAGAGAAGAATAGTCTTAGGTATAGGTCAGTAATTTGTGATGGTGATGCTAATACAATTAGGCAGCTGAAAGATACAGATCCATATGAAGGTGTGGTAATTGAAAAGAGGGAATGTGTCAATCATGTGGCTAAGAGACTAGGGACAGCACTTAGGAAGACTGTGGAGAATAAGAAGAAGGTAAAGGTGACTTTAGGTGGTAATGGAAAAGGGAAGTTGACACAGGGGAAGATATTGAAGTTGCAGAAATATTATACGAAGGCGGTCAGATCAAGCGACACTGTGGATGATATGAAGCGCGCTATCTGGGCATCCTTCAAGCACTGCACGTCCTCGAATGAGTCGCCTAAGCATGAGGACTGTCCCAAAGGAGTAGATTCCTGGTGCTTTTACCAGAAAGCTATTTCTAAAGGAATGTCAGAGCCTGATCATGACAAGCTTATGACAACATTTCTCAGTCCTCTTGTGGCTGAACACATCCGGGACGTGTATGTTCGGCTCTCCGATGATGATCTTTTGAGGAGATGCCTTGATGGAAAGACCCAGAATGCAAACGAGAGCATCCACGCTTTGATCTGGTCTCGATGCCCCAAGCATAAGTTTGTAGGTAGGCAGCGTTTAGAGATTTCTGTAGGATTAGGTGTAGGAGAATTCAACCAAGGGGCAAGGGCATCGCAACGTTTTATTTCGGCGCTAGGATTAGGTGTAGGATATTCATTTTGGAAGTATGGAGCTAGGAGAGATAATGTTAGGAAGAGGAAATCAGAGAGAGCTTGTGAAGCTGTGTCCAAGAGGAGGAGAGAGATCAGGAGAATAGCACAGACAAGAGAAGAGGAACGACTTCAACAGCTGGAGGGCGGAGAGCAGTATGCTGCGGGCAGTTTTTGAAATGGATTTACGTCAGATATTGAAATGGATTTACGCCGCACTCGGATGAGTATCAATAGTTTTAAGTAAAATCTATCCATTTAAGTCTCTTTCTTATCTCTCCACAGGACTCTGATTGTTGTGAATACTTTTTGTTGTGGTGTACCAAGTGTTTATAAGAGTTGTATGTCAATGTGTGAGATTATGTCATGTAAATATCAAGTTACCGTGTATACTAAAAGCATGAAATTGTATGACTAATCATATGTTTTAAAGCAAATCTTAAGCTCTTTCCACAGGTATTGGTTTGTATTTTGATAAACAAACAGTATTGGGGGTTTGAATGGCTTCAATTCTTTAAACCAATGATTTAATCCGTTTTTTCAATTTTTCTCAAAATGAATTTTTTTAGGGGGTGGGGTTACAATGTTGAGGTTTTCTCAAAACCATCATTACAATACCTTTGAAATTTGGCATAGTTGTTTGCAAGTAGTTTGTCTCTATAGCTTATTGTTGATCTTGTTTTAAAATGATAATTTTGCATGTAAATGGATTTTTTTCAGAAATAATCTGAGAAAATGAAGGAAATTCACAGCTTTTCACTCATATGAGCATAAAAATTTATATATTTCAAATATATAAAAAACAGTCTTATACGTTTTGACACTGTATTCATACCTACCTCCACAGCAAATTTCAATGAATTCTTATTATGGATAAGGGAGAAATCATTTTTTTTAGATTATATCATTTTAGGGGTCTCGGACCCCGAGTTATGCCCGCCACGAAAAAATTCACATGCAATCTAAAAAAAGCAGTCAAATATGGCATACTGATGCCTATCTGACTTGTATAAAACATAAAAGACATCTATAGGTTTGTAAATTAACAAAAAGTGGTCTGAGAGTAGCGTCAAAATAAAATTATCAAAGACATTAGAAATGTGCTTCTTCCATTCGAGATGTTTAAAATTGTAAAGGAAAACTTTTAAAAAAAACAGAAAGAAAAAAATTGTCTGTGAAATATGTGGAAACCCTTGTCAGTTTACAAGCAGTCTCATTATCAGCCAGCCATGTAATAACATAATCCCTTTGCAGAGCCACCAATAGTATCATTATCAGATAATAACATAAACTTTTTCAGCGCGTACCGACAGTCTCATTATTAGGTAATAGTATAACTCTTCCTCTGCTTAGCCAACAGTCTCGTCCTCAGGTAATAATATAACCCTTCCGAGCTTAATTATCAGGTAATAACATAACTCCTTTCCGAGCTTACAACAGTTTCACTATCAGGTAATAACATAAATCTTTCTCTTTCTTACCAACAGTCTCATTATCAGGTAATGACATAACTCTTTTCCGCGCTACCAACAGTCTCACTATCAGGTAATAACATAAATCTTCTTTCTTACCAACAGTCTCATTATCGGGTAATGGCATAAACTTTTCTGATTACCAATAGTCTCACTATCAGGTAATGACATAAATCTTTCTCTTTCTTACCAACAGTCTCATTATCGGATAATGACATAAACTTTTTTTTCTGATTACCAATAGTCTCACTATCAGGTAATGACATAAATCTTCTTCTTTGCTTACCACCACAAGTCTCATTATCAGGTAATAATGTAAATCTTCTGAGCTTACCAACAGTCTCATTATCTGCAAAACAACATGGACGTTATGTCTCTGTACTCTACATTGAAATGGATCATGCATATGTGAAATTGAGGTGTTGTGCTGCACTAAGGACCTGATGCCATTTCAGGAGGCTCCATGGTCTGGTGGTCAAGACGTTTAATCCCTACGCCTTCCATGGCAGTGTTTGTTGGGTCGATGTTGCGTAGTTCTGATGCATCTAATCCACCTCGAGATGGTCCAATGCCACAGAGGAAAACTCCACTAGCGTTCAGGGCCCAAACTCCATGATGCTGTTAACAGCCCTCTGGTGATATAAAAATAATCAAAACAATACTTAAATAAAACATTAATACTTGACATATAATGTTCATTTCATATATACAAGAGTAACATGCTGCAATCGACATTTGATTAGATTTTGTGTTGCTTCAACATTTTGCTGCTATGGATGGTTACCATATTGGATTTTATACACTTTTTCAAATTGCTAAAACTCAAGATGCAATCATCCTAAGTCAGTTAAATTTAAGGTATAGGAAATAAAGAGACATATCAAGGTTGTCTTTGATCAGATTTAAGATATTGGTCTAGTTAATAAAAGAAAAAGTATTCTATAAAATATTTTAAAACACCAATTTTTTATACAAAATCGTCAATAAAATCAAGACTGGATTTTTTTTTACAAAGCCCCAATACAATAAGTGTATCCAGAAGAAACCAAGTCCAAATTTGATTCAAATCTAAAGGCAACCTTTTTGACTTTTTGTCAAAATGGCAAACTGTGGCAGATTATCCTTTTTACATAGATACCCACATATGACAGATTGACTCTTTTCCATTCCTATAAATTTAAATATATAGGAGGAAAGTTTAGTAAATTACTTTAATTAATGAAAAGAAGGCCTAAAACCAGATTTACATAATATAGTTTTCATGTTTTCTACTGTTGCAGACCAATTTTTCTGCTAAGCATATAAACATGATAATATCTAAAATTTGATATTTTGACCCAAGCTTTTTTTTTATTATTTATCTAGAGTCAAACCAGAAATTGCATATGATTTGGAGAAATTGCATTTTGAATGTAGTTGGGCTATCATCAAATAGGCAAAAGAAGTTTTTTTGATCAAACCTGCATTTTGTGACTAAGAACATGCACAAAGCAAAGAAATTTAACATTCACAGGAGGAAACAGAAAATGTCATGACAGGAAGCCTGAGAAAGATACTGATACATCTAAACCTACACACCGGAAGGTAGAATGGGGAACTGATAAAGAAAGAAAGAAAGATGCTAAGAAGTATGCATAGTGAGATGTTATTGAAAGATTACCTGTCTGTTTCTAATCTTCCTTTTCATTTTAAAATCTTAGAAAAAGTAGTACTCATGAGAATCAAGACATTTTAATCAGCATATCGAAATAATCACAGCACTAACAGTGCCTTGTTGAAATTGTCAATGATACATTTGTTTCATGTGATAATGGAAATTTGCTGTTGCTCACACTCTTGGACTTATCTGTTGCCTTTTTGACACAGTCCATCAAGCTATTTTGATAGATCGGTGTAATCAAATTTGGCATTACAAGCACTGTCCTGGAATGGTTTGAATCCTATCTACTGGTAGAACCCAATCTGTCTCCATCAACAACAAAAATTCTGAAAATGTCATCTAAAGTATAAAATTCCAAGTTCTGTTCCTGGCCCAATATTATACATTTTGTATACTCTAGCTCTTTTGAGTAAGGTCATTAGAAAGCATGACACCCATCATCATACGATACAGATGATATCCAGCTTTACAAAGATGGGTCTCTAGAACATCTTGACTCACTCAAAGTGGACATTGAAAGGTCTTCTACCAAATCATGAATAAAAAAAAACTGAAGCTGAACGAGGAAAAAATGGAGGTTTTTTATGTTCCACGACTAAAATTAGTAATTATACCTTTAATCCATTAATATTGCTGACATAAGTGCATCCCTTTTCAAATTTGGCCAACAGTCTGGGAGAGTCTTTCTGACAGCACACTTTCAATGGACCACCAAATTGACGGGTACTGCTAGAATAATGTACATTGAGCTGCGAAAATTTCACACATAAAATCTCTGCTCTCACAAGAATCTATCACAACACTTTTGTGTCCTTAGTCTTTCCCTAATGGACTATTGCAACTCTCATTTTGTAGGTATCAAGATCCTAGAATAAAATCCAAAGGGTACAGAATTGTGTGGCAAGGCTGGTTCTGGGAAGACCAGATTCACAATAATTCCAAGGATTTGCTAAAAGCACTTCACTGGCTTTCAGTAAGGGCAAGAATTGATTACAAAATTTATCTTTTTGTTACAAATCACTGCAATCTGTTGCCCCACCTACATTCAAAATCTGCTCTTCTCTATACCAATAACCTTGTGTGCTAAGATTCAAAATTCTGACCATGACAATCAAACCGACTTTAAAATGTTTAGATTTGCTTTGCTGACCATAAATTTGGAATGCTTTTACCTCCACCTGTGTGGCTTGCAACCAGTCTTGAATTTTTGAAAAAAATTACTTTAAAAAATACATCTTTTTTAGGAAAAGCGTGAAAGTGTCTGGAATGTGACATTGAAATATGAATGTTTATCCTTCTAAAAATCTTTCAACTTTTATTGTAAAGCGCTTGAGGTTTTGGCGAAAGGCACTATAAACATGTTCTACTATTTTTACTATACTATATACTTGCCGAAAGCTACGTAGAATTTATTCAGATGCTTTTCAGGCGAAAAAGCTGACATAATGAAACTAAAAGAGTAAAGAAGTCTGCTTCTCTGACCCGCCACACACTATGTTTCGATTCACGTGCTACACTAACTGTGCAGTCCAGAACAACAAACCAGTGATGGATTCGAAAACAACAAACAAAAACGCATTGCTTAACCTTTGAGACAAAAGGCTGTTACTGAAAGTCAGACAACGTGACACCCGTACTCTGGTCCAAAACCTTTAACAAAATATGGGTTCCCATAACAGTTGATAGCTCTGTAAAGGGCTTTCTAATAACAAGAGCTCAAGGTCGGAGAGTTCTTTTTGTAAAGAAAACATGATGAGTCTTTTTTCAGAAAGGAAACTAAAACCATGGTTCAAAGCCGTTTTGAAATCTTTAATTCCATACATTTCATACAAAGACATTAAGTGAATAATCAGTTTTAAGTGCAAAGGTAAAAGAAAGCAACAGTTTGTTCGCATTACCTCCAGGTTCCAATCATGTTGAGTCAGATATTGGTGCAAAGGTCAAAGTCATCGATGCCAGTGACAGCCTGAAATTATAGTATTTCAGAAAAAAGCTTTTGATTCGGATTTTTCTCAGCTTTATGCTCTAACCTAGGTTTTGAAATCGGGTTTGAGATTTGTTTTGTGTGCGTGTGTGGGTTTTTTTAGGCATCTGTTCATTTGTTCCTCTTTTTTTATTAGGTGAACAATTTCCCCATTAAAGGCTAGGTATCCACACTAAGGAGATCCCTGGCTCGACAGGGCCAAGTGTAGATTTTAAGCCTACAACATGATGTAGTAGACTACATGTTCCAGATAAAGAGAAAATGTAGTATTGCCGATCTGAATTTGAATTTTTACTTTATCATTGAGTCAAGCAATTAGCATCGGTGGCACAGATATTAGGCTGCCAGACTGGAGATCATGTCCCAGATCAAATCCTAGCAAAGCTAGATCCGTGTCGTGTTCCCTGGGAAAGGTAACACACATTTTCCTACCCTACTATACTCTTCAGATACAAATGGGTACAAGCACTAGCTTGAGAGCAAAATCTAATTCAGACTTAGTGTCCTGTCCAAGAGATCATTATTATCACCTGTTCCGTTTCATGCTATTGAAACCAGATAATAGAAGTCCGGCTTTATGGGGACATTTTATGTCCTTGGAGGGAACTTTACTTTTTATACACATTCAGTTTAGCACCACTTGGCTCACACAAGATAAAAAAGCCAGCCTGTTAGGGTTGACTGAAGAGTAAAGTCTGTTGCAAGAGTGACCTCTGGCGAACAGTTTCTTGGTGGCAGCCTCTGAACAGCACTAAGGCCGAGGCCACTGTATCTAATTTTATTATAAATTGAGAGTGATTTTTCAGAGTCGGGTGTGGGGGTTTATAGCAGGCAAATAGGTTATTGATCACCTTCAACAGTGTACTGTAGCAAACTGGCATTTCCAGTCCTAGCATTTCTTCTCGGAGTTTCTTTAGGCTAATCTTTCTCACGGAGTACTGGACCGCCCCTAGAAGATTTATTATGAATAATTTAGATGTAGATTCTAGATCTAGATCTAATTCAAGATATAAAGACAAAGATAGTTTAGATAGATCTAGATCTAGTAGTCTAGCTCTAGATTCTAATGAACATCCTGCTAAGCAGAAAAAATGTTGCCAATGTAGCACATCTCTTATGTTATGGCAGAGAGAAAACAGCTGATCTGACCACTGTTATTGACCGACCCTTCCCTGTTCATTTTCTGTTTAGTCAGTTTAGGAGCACAAAGACAAGAATAGACTCCTAAAGTGTGGAATCATCCTAGCATCTAGGTCTAGATCTATCGTCTGTCGACAGGAACCTCTATATCCAATGTAAATGAATTATTTAAGCTCATCGTACTCCATTACCATAGAGAAATTAGGAGAACGAACTCACCGAGTTACAATTTTCATACAAGATAGTGTATTTACCTGAAAGTCGATTAACGTCTGATCTCGCGATTCAGCCATGTTGAACATAGGCTCTAAATGCCTTCAAGAAAAGGGGGATAACTGTAAAGGTAGAACGCATTACGCACTTTCGTCTTCTGCTAAATTTGGCTGTTGAAAAAATTGTCATGGGCGCTCGTACTTGGCGAGTCAGAAACTTGGAGGGGGAAAAGAAACAAATAGAAATCAAATAAATTTTAAATAAGAAAACTAACTAAAAAGATAGAAAACAAAACATACAAATAGTGAAATAACAGAATTATAGACGAATGGTGAATCTGAATCTCAATAGTACGCTGGGAAACCACTTATCGGAGTAATTACATCGGACAGTTTATTCTTTCTCTGAAAATTTCGATCGATGTTGAGTTGATGGTATGTTCATCGAGGTGATTCGAGTCAATGATGGTGCTGATAAAGAAAGAGTTTCTGTAGTTGTTTGTATGTGATAGTGGTATTGTGTAGCAATGTGTTGTTTGGGACGTAGGGCTCAATTATGTTATTCGTTATGTGGTCTTCAAATTTTCGTCGTTTGATGATGCACTTGGGACGTTTTTTGGGATTAAGAATTTCACTGGGGGAATTGATGGAGTCATTCCTTTGACAATTTTGAACATGAAAAGTCTAGTCTGAGCTGTTTTTTCGATCTTTGAGGTCAGGGAGGTTTTGATCCTGGAGCATTTGTGTAATGCAGCCTGTTTAAGAGCTGTAATCTCCGGTGATGAAACGAACTCCCTGTCGCTGGATTCCCTCTAGTCTTTTGATGTCCTCTTCAAGGCATGGATCCCACTGTGGCCACATATTCCAACGTAGATCTCACAAGCGACATATATGCATTTCGTCTGCAGTCTATGGGACAATGTCTCAGATTTCTTCATAGGAAGCCAATGGTGGAACTTGCTTTTTGCGTGATCTTCGTGATGTGGTTTCACCATTTCAGATCCTCAGATATATTATTATTCCAAGATAGAGACTTTTCTTCACTTCTTCTAATATTGTGTTGTTTAGCTGGTATTTGTGACTACATTTCTTCTTTATGCTCAAAATGTGGCATTTTTGGGCATTGGGAGCGCATACCCCAGTCGCTGGCCCATTTTTCTAGAGAGTTTAGATTTTCTTGTAAGATGACATGATCTTGACTTGACTGGATACTACAGTAGATTAGACAGTCATCCCACAAATAATCGCACCTGGGATGTTACTCTTTCATATAGATCATTTATATGACACAGGAACAGGAGAGGGCCTAGGGCTGTGCCTTGTGGGACATCTGATGTTAAAGGGACTCTTCTGATGATGTTCCTTCCCGTACTACTCTCATTTTCGATTTGTTAGGAAATTTGTCAACCATTTTTGTAGGGGTCTTCGGTTGCCATATTTGGGCAATTTGTACAGAGTTTATTGTGGGAGATTGATTCAACAGCCTTGGAAAAGTCAAGTATTCCCTTGTCAACTTGAGTACCCGCATTCTGTGCTTGGAGTAAATCATTTGTCGTGATGAGTAATTGTGTCTCACAGGAGTATCCAGATCTGAATCCGTGATTAAGGCTTGTTGCGTTGCTACCCTCAATGTGTTCTATTTGGTTTTTGTATACAACATGCTCAAGTATTTTTGACCTGAGGAAATGGGTTGCTACTTTTTCTCAATGTCTTTGTTTGAGTTTTGAAAATACAGGATATGTTTGCTTTTAACCAAGCCGCTGGTAGTATTCCAGTGTCTATGGAGCTTTGAAATATAAGGGCAAATGTGTGAGCGATTTCGTTCGCACATTCTTTAAGGACCTGGTTGGGATGTTGTCAGGGCCTGTGGTTTTGCTGTGTCCGATATTTATCAATAGTTTTGCTACTCCCCATTTACTGATTTTGATGTTCGAAATGGAATTTCACGTTCAATGTTGACTGGTGGCATTGTTCTCTCTTGATCATCCGATCTGAATACTGATTTGAACTGGTCAAGAAGTATTCGGGCTTTGGTTTGACTCTCGCTGTGGAGAGTGCCATCGTTGTCCATAAGTTGGGAGACTCCAACATCATCACACTTTTTATTTTTAACATATCTCCAAAACGGTTTTGTGTTTTTCTTTGAAATCCCTTGAGGATAATGTTATTTTTGAATTCATATTCTGCTTTTCTCATCTTTGTTTGGTGTGTCGTTGAAATCTCGGTAGGCTGTCCAGTTTTTGCTTATTTTTGGCTTGCCTGTATAAATTGTCTTTACGCCGTAAGAGTCGTCGTATTCGGTTGTTTGCAGGGGAAGGGAGGTAATATTTTTCAATTCCTTATATAGAATGTAGCTATCAAGGCCTCTTATGATTTGGGTATGGAAGTAGTTCCAGAGTTCTTCAATCGTAGCGTTTTCTGTATATTTCTTCATTACTATCGTTGACATCCTGGTAATATCATGTTTCAATGAGGTCAAATCAACCTTCGATATTGGAAGCATATCTTGGGCATTTGTTTTAAGCAGATAGGTTGTGTCTTGATGTTAGTGACAACAGCATCATGATCCGATATGCCTGGAACTGATAATGATGACTCGACTAAGGAAGCATTTGAAACAAAGACCAGATCAAGTAAATAATCATTCTGTGTTGGTTCAATGTGGCTCTGTATCAGTCAGGTTTCGATAATCATGTCGATTAATGATTGTTGGATTTGGCGATCATGGCATTCTAAAGATAGTACGCAGTTATCACAATCTGTGTCTGGACAATTAAAACCCCCCACTAGTATTATTTGCTTATGGGATAGACTGTTGGTGTTAGTCTTGCAGGGGTGTGTTCAATTCATAGATATCACTGGCATTTCGCCGGGCATGTAGAAGGATCCAATTAGTAAGTCTTTGTTGTCACGGGTTTTGACTTTGGACCCATATCAGTTTGCAATCAGTTCCGTAGTCTGTTCTAGTGAGGTAAGATCGTTTTTAACCCTTGTGTGAAAACTGTCCCTCCTATAGGTCGCGAAATTGTTTGGAAATATTTCAACGACTTTATTTGGTCATTGAGCCAAGACTCTGTGCCACACACAACATCAGGTTTGTGCTGGTCTGGACAATTCAGTTCTTTTGTTCATGACGCTGTGACAGCTAACATTGGAGAATTTTTAGGAGATGGTAGTTTGTTATGGGGTAAATGTGAATGAGGTTTTTGTTAAGGCATTGAGTCATATTATGACGTTTTGTTCGCCCACCGCTTGTTCATCTTCGAATGTGTTTCACAGAGTGTTTATAAAGACGACACAATGTCAGTATCTGTGTGATCAATGTAGTTTGCTGTGTTTATGACGGAGTACAGCGAGTTGTTGTGGTGTGTATGCGACCAAGACATTGTTGCTTATCCCCATCTTACCAAGGGTGTTCATGGTGTTAATAATAATGACCTTGTGTGTCAGAGAACACAGCTCACTAGAGCAGGTAATAGCACTGCGAATCCAATTGAAGAACATTAAAAATTTCAATTTACAAGATTTTGTAAAAACATAAAAAAAGAATATTCCAACAAGGATAACACCATTAGATGCATCGATCAAGAACGAATAAAATTATATAATTCAAGTAAGTATCCAATGAAGGTAGAGTACAAAATAGCGTATAAAATAGTTGTTAGCGAGAGTGAGAACGAAGCAGCCAATGCGCTGACGATCACACATTTCCTATGGTTGATGGGAAAGAAATAATATTATAAAAAGAGGAACAGTTACGCAGTTCTTCAAATCAGACTATAGATCTATTTTGTGGACCATTCATTTTTTTTTACAAAGATCAATTTGAGTCCCTGCTAGTATTCGAATTATATGTGTTATATTATCTAGATCTTGTTCTCATGTTTAAAGCTTTACTTTCATGGGGTTTTTTTTTAGATCTTTAATTTGTGGCCGTGGAAAGAAATCTAGAATCTAATCTTATTCTATTATTTACTTGCTATGCCTTGTATAAACGTATCTTTTCATTTGAAATGAATATTCTTTCAATACTATTCGAACCCCATGTAGATGCGGGACCCTCGATAGAAGTGGGGGTGGGGGAGGGGGGGGGGTGAAGAATGACACCTACCGCCTCCTTGTCGCGCGTGATCCAACCATACAGTAAAAGGCTGCTTAGGACAAGGCTGGGGTCCCAGAAAATCCAACAGAAATAGAGCCAACAACAAACCAACAACAGCATAAAACGAACAAAAAATGTAAAATAAAGTTCCTTTCAAGTCCGTTACGACCCATAGAGTCCAGTTTATCCCAGTGTCAATAGCATGAAGCGGAACAAGTGATAATAATCACCTCCAGGACAGGATGCTAGTCTGACACAGATTTTTACTCACAAGCTAGTGCTTGTACCCATTTGCAATCGGGTTGAGTGGGGGAAAAGCGTGGAAAGTGTCTTTCACAAGGAACATAACGTGGGATTTAGCTTTGATAGGATTCGAACCCGGGAATTCATGATCCCCAGTTTATCAGCCTAACAACTCGACCACCGACGCCACAAACAAACAAAATAAACCCCAACAAAAACAGAAATAAAACAAAAACCAAAATAATCGAACTAGGCTTTGTCCAAAAAAAACCCAGACAAAATCAACAGCCACTTAGCCCCCTTTTCTTCAATATATCGCAATTGAAAGAATTACACCATTCAGATACTAGGCTAGAGAGTATGAATGTCATGGACAGACATGTATGTACATGTGTAGAGATGGTTTGTTAGAGATGATTGGTTGATTGCTTTCGTAGTTACTTATATTCACTGGATACCACGTCTTAATCTCGTAGACCTATCCAAGGCGCTCGAAACCATATATCACCAAACTCTTCTGCAACGCCTATACAGCATATACGTTGTACCATTGTATCACTGGCACAACACTCAACTGGTTTTCAGCACACTAATCAAATCGAATGGTCGTTATTAATCTTCAAAGAAATTGGTTTGTCTTATCATCAATATGCAGCTGATACACAGATATAAAGCGTAAGGAATTCTAAAAATATCAATGAAATCAACGGGGAAAAAATGAAATGTGCATTCTAGAAGTACAAAAATGAATGGAAAGTAATAAACTAAAAGTTGATGATAAGACGGAGGTGATGTTTGTGGGAAGCAAGAAATATAATAACAACATTGATCTGACTCATATGACCCTTGGTGACAACAAAATTGAAATTCTCCACAAGGTGAAAAATGTTGGAGCATTTTTGGATTTCGATCTCTCAATGCAGAGTCAGATCACTTGGCCAGTTAAATCATTTAATTTTGAATTTGAAAAAAAACGCGAATGATCAAGTCCCGTCATCTCATAAAAGACTAGTGGCGTCACTGATGTTTTCCATTATTGTGTAATACATTGCCCGGGCAGTGGACAGGTAAGCACCTGTACGGGGATTAGATCATCCCGCCCTCCACGAGTTTCCTGCTGCCTTGCAGGCGGGTCTTGGTTGACCAAAG
>JAXRKP010001081.1:150000-170558 GCA_037039925.1 Doris montereyensis | reverse complement strand
ATGTATGCGAGTGCATGTGTGTGTGTGTGTGTGTGTATGTGTGTGTGTGTGTGTGTGTGTGTGTGTGTGTGTGTGTGTGTGTGTGTGGGTGTAGATGCTTGCGAATATTTTAATGGGCTCAGTTCCAATTACCTTGATTTTACGTGTATCAGTTATGCGCGGCATGATCTTGTACAACACCGATCCATATTCCTATTCCACTCTCTGTTTACCATTGTTATTTAGGTACAATCACTCCCACCATGGTCCCCTCGCTCCTACCTGCATGACATTGATCTCCATGAACGTGCACGCTGTTTGTTTAATTTCTCAACTGGTTATTTATAATCCCTTAACTCTTAATGTTCAATACGACATCTTTGTGAAAAATGGATTCCAACAGGCGTCAACGTAATTATTATTATTATTATTATTATTATTATTATTATTATTATTATTATTATCATTATTATTATTATTATTATTATTATTATTATCATTATTATTATTATTATTATTATTATTATTATTATTATTATTATTATTATTATTCTTATTCTTATTATTATTATTATTACCATTATTATTATTATCATTATCATCTCATCATCATCATCATCATTATTATTATTATTATTATTATTATTTTTTTATTATTATGATTATTATTATTATTATTATTATTATCATTATAATAATTATTATCATTATTACAATTATTATTATTATCATTATCATCTCATGATCATCATCATCATCATCATCATTATTATTATTATTATTATTATTATTATTATTATTATTATTATTATTATTATTATTATTATTATCATTATAATAATTATTATCATTATTACAATTATTATTATTTTTTAAATATTATTATTATCATCATCATCACCATCATCAATATTTTATTATTATTATTATTATTATTATTATTATTATTATTATTATTATTATTATTATTATTATTAGTATATTATTATTATTATTATTATTATTATCATCATCATCATCGTCGTCGTCATCATCATCATCATCACCATTATTATTATTATTATTATTATTATTATTATTATTATTATTATTATTATTATTATTATTATTATTATTATTATTATTATTATTATTATTATTATTATTATTATTATTATTATTATTATTATTATCATTATAATAATAATTATTATTATTATTTTTTATTTTTTTTAAATAGTATTATCATCATCATCATCATCATCATCATCATCATCATCATCATCATCAATATTATTATTATTATTATTATTATTATTATTATTATTATTATTATTATTATTATTATTGCCAAATCAATCAAAACCAGCCCCAAATCAACTCAAAACCGTCCAAACCAGACATTCAGTCCAAACCAGTCCAATCCGGCCCAAACGGTTCCAAAGCCCAAATCAATCCAATGGGTGTAAGTTATATATGCATATGTCTTGATTTATAATGTTTATCCATGTTTGAGCTCTCTGAACTTGATACATATCGGGATAGGGCGCTAGCACGAGTTTTTTAAAGTTTTTTTTTAATTCAGAGGACCTTTAAATTCCCCATATATCTCAAAATAATCATGTGGTTTTAAAAATGATTGAACATATAGTAATCAATAAGAACAATGCACATTCATTCATCATACAAATGTTTTAAATTATAGAGCTCCATATCAATGGTATTTTTAAAAGAATTGATACTATTTACATTGATTTTTTTTAACAGTAAATTATTCCTTAATGTGAATGTTCCTATAATAAAAAAAATCATGTCTCACAGAAGTAGAATTTCCTGTAATAGAAAGCTTAAATCTATCTCCTCGATTAAAATTCCCATGATAATAGTTGAAAAATTATTTATAATCAATATTATTTATGTTATGAACAATTTTATACAATTGACCTCAAGCCAAACGGCGACTCGCCCATTGACTTTTCAATTACATGTGAGCATATGTTCATCATGATTTTACAGAAAACACTTCCTGGTATTGACTAAAAAAGCAACATCTCTGTAGTTACCAGGATCAAGTTTGTCACCTTTCTTGTGGATTGGGGTCACAACCATTTTTGACCAGTCTTCTGGTAATGTTTCTTTCATGATTATAATGTTGAACAAAGTTGTCAGTGTACTAACTATCATGTCATCTATTCACGGCGATTTTCTGTTTTTCAGCTGTTTGATTGCACTTCCATATGGTTCGGTTATTGGTTGGAAACTTTCGTTACCATCATTTGTTGTTTGTCCAAACTCAAACAGAGCGTCCTCGTCATGTGGAAATTGTGTGCTGATGTGTTTCTCAAAGTCCAAATGTCTAAAACCATTGTAACCTTCCTTGTGAATATTTCATTGCAAATACAGGTTTGTATTTTACACCTTCTAATTGTCGGACTTGTTTAAATAAGTTGCAGCTGTTATTCTTCTTGAAGTTATCTTCCATTTCAAGGATATTCGATTGTATGTTATCATTTTTTTTTTTTTTTTTTGGCCATTTTAACTTTTTTTTTGTTCAGATCTTCTATATTCGTGACTAATGAGATTAACCAACATCATTGTTTTAGCGATCCTACGTCTTTCGCAAATATCCATCACTTCAGTTGAAAGCCTGGAACTTGTTTATGTCGTTTATATCCTACCTCTTGCTCTGCAACTTCATGGACAATGTTTTTATTCTTAAACCGTTCGTAAAATTCATCTGATTGCGGATCTTTCTGTTCATCCATTAGTTTGGCAAACCTTCCTCCAATTGTCTCAAATTTATTTGATATATTTCCGGCTTGCAGTTTCTCGATATCGTATCGTCTTGGGGGCATTTTCTGAATATAGTTGACTTGTTTAGTCTTTTTGATGATCATGTTAGCCATAACTAGAGAGTAGTCCGACCGACCCAATTTCAACAGAATGATAAGATCAGCAGTTTTTTAGTGTTGATTTAATTTTTCTTGACATTAGTATGTAATCAGATTTGTTTTTCCATTTGGGGATATCCATGTGTATATCCTACTTTCTTTATGTTTGAAAACTGTATTTGAAATTATAAGATCATCTATGGCACAGATTGGAGAAAATTCAGTCCTCTTTGATTATGTCTACCGTACGCGTATTTTCCCATAACTTTCGACCAGTTATTATACATGTCATTGCCAACTGATGCGTTGAATTCTCCAGAAAAAAAAAAACTATTTCTTCTCTTGCAGAAAGTTTATTCATCTCCTCTTGTAGTGTATAGAAGAAATTATCCACATATTCTTTGTCACAGCTAGAATCTGGAGAGTAAAACTATGAAGTATGTAACTTTCTTTGAATCATACTCAAAGGTGATATTCGTTAGCCGGCTGGAGATAACATTCGTACGCTACTATCGATTCTGCTAGCTTTTTCTTTAGCATCATATCGATACCTTGTCTACGTATTCCATCAGTTCGTGGTGAATGTATAATGACATATCCATTCTTCTCAAATGTGTTAGGCACATCATGTTGTCCAATGCGTCTCTTTATTCCAATGATATCAATTTTCATGCGTTGTATATTGTTGATTAAAAGCTCAATCATCTCCGTTTCGTTCATGGTTCTAGTATTCCAAGTGAGAATCCTAACAGGGAAATTTTTAGCACCCTCTTGTTGCCCGGGACTGAGTGCCATCTTTCTGTTGTATTTCATTTCATTAACTGGGTTTTTGAGTGTAAATAACCTGGACTTTGCATCTCTTCAAAGTTACACATGCTCTGTCTGCAGTGGATGGCAGTCCCTACATAAGCAGAAGAGGAAAGATTTAATCCACTATAATATATCACCAACTATACCGTAAGCCTGAAGCTTTACAAATAGTCTTTCATGAGGTTCTGTATCAAAAGCCTTGCGAAAATCCAAACAAATAACATCAATAGTATTATCATTATTATCATTATTATTAAAACCGATCAAAGCTCAAGCTGAAGATCGAGCTTTTTGATCTTTCAAGTGGACCAAAGATCGAACCTGGCAGGCAAGATCGAGCTCGATCTTATGTCATCACAAGAATAACAGAGGCAGCAGAAGTAACAGCAGTGTCAAGAACAACAACAAACATTTTGATGAGAAAGAAAGCAACATACGTGATAGTGGAAGTCTAGAAATAAATATGCATCTGCTGCATGTATAGTGTGGAACGTAGGATTCAATTGTTTCTTCTTCTTCACAACATCCATAACACATATTATGCTACCACTCTTCTACTAATAATAACGACAGCAGTACCAACAACACTATTACTACTACTTTACTGCTACCAATAATTAATAATAATGAATAATGCAAAATTTATATAGCGCCCCTATCCATGAGGGTCATGCTCAGGTGCGCTTTACAAAGGCTAAGACATACATCATATAATAACTTACACTTACATAATGTACTCAATATTTAAGATTACTATAAAATCAAGACATCTACATACACGAAAAATTGTCACAATTAAGATGAACAGTAACCAAAATGACGATATATCCTAATTACAAGATGGCCATATACACGCGTGCGCACACACACACACACACATATATATATATATACATACACACACACATTGCAGGTGCCAACTCCTCACACCCCATGATAGGTCGAAAAGTCAGTTTTAAAAGTCTCTGTATATAAAAAATATAATAATAGTTAAAGAAGTCAAACTAAGAGATCTAAGAATAATTACATATACATGACAGTATTGACAGTGTTAAAGATACCATACATCAATAAAACAGCAAACCCTTAACATGGGTTTTAGAAAATGCCAATAAGTTAAATATTATGCGAGTCAAAAGTGAAGTGGAACAACTCTGTTTTAATTCATTGTTTAAACAAAGGAAGGAAGGGTTGTACAATTTATAGTTTTGACTGACAAAGAATTCCATATAGCTTTGGCCGAAAAGGTGAAAGAACGTTCGAGAAATGTTGTTTTAGGGACGCTTCTTTTTAGTTACAAAGATTGTGATGATCTAAGTGGACGATTGGGGTGGTGAACTTTAAGGATATGTTTTAGATAGTCGGGGGCAGTGTCATGAATGCAGTTGAAAGTGAGACATGCTATCTTTACGATTCTCCTCTCTACGGGAAGCCAATGTAGAGAGCACAAAACGGGAGTGATGTGTTCAGACGTTTTGGTCTTAGTTACAATTATTGCTGCTTTATTTTGAAGTAATTGTAATCGATGAATAGAAGTCTTTGGCAACCCATAAAGAAGAGAATTACAGTAGTCAAGACGACTTGTGACAAGGGCATGGACACGCATTTTACATGTTTCTTGGTCTAACAGATTTCAGATACGAGAAATGCTTTTAAGGACACAATAGATTGTTTGACAAACTTTGGTAATGTGAACATGCATTTGTAAAAATTCATCAAAGAAAAAACCGAGATTTTTGACGCTATGGCTGTTATATATAGTCGTATTGTTTATGACCAGCTCATTTAATATAATGATCTTTCCTTTTTTCTAAATGTTATCAATTCTGTCTTGTCATTGTTGAATTTCAGTTTGTTTCTGTCATCCAGGTCCTGATGTCCAACACACAGTTGATGATGGCTGTTTTTTAGTTGTTAGGTGATTGTTCATGCTGAGTGGGGTGTAGAGTTGCGTACCGGTATCGTCAGCATAAAAATGATGATCAATATTGTGGGATGCGATGATGTCACTGAGAGGTGTAGTGTATGGTGTAAAGAGAAACGACCAAGGACTGATCCTGTGGAACGCCAAATTGGATATTTGTTGCCGATGAAGGACTGCCATTTATGATGACTTGCTGGGTACGATCGGTAAGATAACTCACAAACCACAATTATAATAGTCAGCTTAGTAATAATAACATCAATAATTGTAACTACTAATAACATATAGATCTAGATTAGAATATACACGTAGGTCTCTGAAGATATGTGGTAGCTCTCGATTTAGATCTGAACCCAGTGGAAAAAATGGATGGGTGCGTTTTATTTTATCTATTCTAGATCTAGACATTTAGATCTAGAACGTTTTTCCCTGTAATAATAATATATTATATAATACATGGGTTGTTTGGTATGAGTTGCTATGCTTTAATTTCCTCTGCCTTTATTATCTCCTGTTCAGTTTCTGTAATCTTCAATCATTCATCCTTTTCCTCCCAAAATCTCAAACATAAATTCTAAAATGCGAAACAGCCACCAGCATGCGAGCAAACTTGGAAGGTCGAGCTAAAAAAACTCAAAGCAGCGCAAGATCAGACTGACTTCGAAGTCGAACTGAAAAGCTCAAAGCAATCAAGATTGGACTTCGAAGGTCGAGCTAAAAAAAACTCGAAGCATCATAAGATTGGACTTCGAAGTTCGATCGTCACCGATGTCTCCTGTTTGGCTTAATGAGATCGAAGCAGCGTAGGGTCAAAGTTCGAGATTAGTAAGCTCGCCTCGGCCTCGTCCAAGGCCACCTTAGGCCTAGATCTACTTACCTTTTTATTTTGGTAGATGGCAAACAACTTGTAATAGACATCTCTGAGACGAAATGAACATGGACGCAGCCATATTGAAAATAGTGAGCGGAGTGATATATACTAGACTGCGTAAATGGGCCTTTGACCTTGATTTCTATTATTTCATTGTCGGCGTAGGCTGAAATAATTCCACAATGAATTTAAAATATTCGGATTATTGGATTAAATATTGGGTTAAAATAAGCCTTAATTTTTTATTTGTATTTACTCTTCTTATGCAGCACAGTTAAAATATATTGAGAAGTATTAATTAAAATATAATCATTCGGCCTTATAATATCAGTTGAATACCCTTGTTTCAGGAGCCTTCCTGGCCTTCTATTATAGACGGCCTTGCCTCGACTCATCACCAACAGCCGCCGTTTGGTTCGAGATAACGCATTTATGTTTAAAACCTTTATTCGCATCTAACCCCCATCTCGAGGTCATTCCGCTATCTACCACCTGTGGACCTGCTGGGTTGGGGTCGGTCGCCATGTGCCTTAAAATATTATAATACACATTGATATCGGTTTGAAAAATGGTTTCGACTGGTTTTATCTACCTATCTATCTATGCTGTGTATCGATTTAGCCGTAAATCTATCCCTCAAAACATAATGAAGGGGTCATTTCAATAGTGTCATAATTACGTCATTTAGAGAAAATGCCAAAAACCATGGTCTTTGGCATTGTTGACTGGAAATTCCGAGTTTTAAATGGCTGTAAATGTGATGTATTTTCATCATATCATTTTCATATTTTTCAGGAAGCAAATTTCCATTTAGTCCCTAGGATTATCTCTCTGTCTCATTTTTCATGAAAATGGACATATGCACACTATAGAACTAACCCCTTGCATTATTAAACTCACAAGGACATTGATTTGGCGGCTTGTTTGGGTTGGTTTTGGGATGGTCTGGGCTGGTTTGACTGATTATAAATACCTATCTGTCTATCCTATCGATGAAACCATCAATCTATTAATTGAAACATTGTAGGCATGGGCTGGTTTTGTCTGATTTGGGCTAGTTGGAGTTGGTTTTAGCTGCCTATCTCTCTTCATGTGCCGAGTCTGACGCCGGCATTGGCGATCATGGATCTCCATTCTCCTCTGTCATTCAAGGCTTTGATGAAGTTGTGGTTGCTGATGTTCTTACTTGTGGCCCTGTTGTATATATGTTATGATTTGGCTTCCTCCGCTTTTTGTTCCCAAGATCTTTCCTGACATACTGAGTTGCTCTAGCCCTCTTTTTTTCAGTTCATAGTTCCAGTGAATTTCATTTTTCTTTTTTTCCAAACTTCTTTCAAGTGCTCTTTTTTCCCCCTGCAAGGGCCGGGACCCTATTCATTTGACTTTCTTTGTTTCCATGATATTCTCAGTATTGTACGGAGAAACTACTACCCACATGTACATATATGTAATATTATTTATCCTATCAATCTATGTAACTATCAAATTATTCCTTAAAACACTTATTATATACACAAGGACATTGGTTTGACTGATCGTTTGAGTTGGTTTGGGATGTTGGACTGGTTTGGGCTGGTTTGGACTGGGTTTGGAGTAACTTGGGTTGGTTTGGACTGGTTAAGGCTGGTGTGAGTGGGTATGGCTGGTTTGGGATGGTTTCCTACCATAATATTCAGACTCAGGACTGGGCACTACCATCTCTATCAATATATGTATCGATATCTGAAAGTTGGGGCGTCAGAGGGGTGTGAGTGTGGAGCGCCCCACCAGAACACTGAACATATATCTCCAGCGGTGTCCGCTCCACATATCAGAGAGAACAGTGATATGGCCGGGAGAGGCAACCCTGGAAAAAAGTCCTGCGGCCCTATGGAGAGTCTGCAAAAGACTATGCAATTCATGGAGACAATCCGCATCCTGATCTGACCCGCTGGCAGAGAGATTGACGAATAAGAAGAAGATAAGCTTTCTAAGGCAGTATGGTCTAAATCGAGGGTCCCGAACAGTCACTGGCCGCTTTGTAATGCTAGCGTGCATTTAAGCAATTCCCAGAGCTCAGATTTTCGCTCGATCGGAATGCTAGAACTAGCCCGCAAGGCAGCCTTGAAATTCATTTTTGATGCCATAAAGCTACGCGGGTGATATTTTGGTTGAGGTCACAGTATACAGCGTTTAACAATGTAGAGGTTCTATTCAATTCCCTTTGGCATGTGAAAGGGGTAAGAGTGGGGTGAGGAGAGGAGGAAGTGGGGGGGGGTGGGTCCGCGGGATATTATCTTTAACGAGAACGACGGTCGAAGTGTCATTCTCCAGTGACACAAGACGTTTAGCCACTTCGTTTCTTTTTGTTTGTCCTGTTGTTGCTATTTGTTTTTTTTTGTTTTTTTGTTTTTGTTGTTTTTTTTTTTTTTTTTTTTGGGGGGGTCTTGTGGATTGTTGTTATTGTTTGTATGTATAGGTTTGATGACTGGGTTTTTTTCGTAGTGGGGAGGTAGAGGGTTTATTTGGGGTTTTGTTTGTTTGTTGTTTTTTTAGTGTGTGGGGTTTTTTTCGTTGTCTTTCACATTTTAATCACTCATCGTCTGCCTTGAACCTATGTACGTGTACTTTTCATCCGGGATCGATTCCCTTCCGGAGATGGGGATGGAAGTTCAGTGCATCTTGGGTGCACTTTTCTTTTGCGTTCCTTGGACATTTCTCAGCAATTCAGAAGACCATTCAGGCATTTTTAAGCATTATTATTCTGAAGTTCCACCAAAAAAAGTAGAAATCAAAACTTATGGATATCGTCAGCAAACAGAAGACCAAACAAAACGAAGCCACAGTTCAAATCAACCATTTTTTGTGTTCGTACGTAAGTCTTTCTATATTTTTGTTAACAGTATACAACTTCTTTTTTAATCTTACGGACCAAGATCTTATATAATTATCTTATTCCAGTTTGTCATCTTACTTTATTATCTTGTCTTATTCATAGTATTTTAATTTTACCTTATTTATTTCATCTTATCGTGTCTAAGCCTTTATCTGAATTATCTGATTGTATCGCATAGGTCTAATAAAAAATAAATAATAGGGGGGTACGTTTTGAAATCGAATTTTTGTATTGCTTCTTAAGTTCAATTACATATTCCTAAGTATAAATTCACCCTTAGCATTGATTTTGTTGTTGTTGAGATTTTTTAGACATTTTTCAAAAAAGCGAGAAATCAAATAGAATAATGACAATTGATTTTAAATAAAATACAAAGAATGAATAGTTATAGATGTAAACAAGGCGTATTCAATGAAAAGGACAAAAGAAACGGAGTAAGACATACGTTAAAAGAAACGATTATCGAGAACAAAAATAACGCGAAACAAATCATATTAAAAATAATTGTATTAACTTAGCTGACTGGGTAGTCCAAAGGTAAGATGTCGACCTCTCAACCGAAAGGCAATGAGTTCGATCCCCGTTAACGGTTGAAACATTTTCTCGAATTTTTTCATCAAAATCTACCCCCCCCCCCCCCCCCCCCCCCGGTCCAGGTAAGTGGATCGACACCTAGTCCCATCGGAGACGGACAATAAAAAGGAGGTACCGTATGCAGATTACAACACTCTGTGCACGTTAAAGATTCCTTGGCTATTTGCAGGGCATTTACGGGCAAAATCAAAAATCCTACCAAAAACCCCGAGATCACCATAGTTGTGGATGTGGGTAAATCAAATCAAATAAATATAAACAAAGTATAAACGCATTGCTTCATAACAACACAGAAAAGCATAAACAATAAACAAATCAGAACATTGATGATATGAATGTTTTTCACATGTAAATAAAAGCATTTTGTGCACTAAGCGTCATGATGTAGTCAGCGAATTTTATGTTTGAGGTGGAAAGTGCGTGAATTTTTTAAATGTTCATGGAACCGCATACTTATCATGAGTTTTTTCTGTCACGAGTACTGTGTCCACCCTGTTTGTGATAATTCTAAGTTATTATATTATCAATTAAAGATGTCATCACACAAAACGTTCTGACAGGGAAAAAGAGAAAGAAGGAAGAGATCCAGCCAGCCAACAACAAAAACGGAAAGGTTTTAACCAGTTAGAAAATTTACATTACAGAAAATTAAAAAAAATAGAATATTTAAAAAAACGAAAAAATAATTGCAAGCGCTATTTTTGTTTCTCCAAGTGCACATGCTTCAATTTTCAACTGATTTACCTGAAATAGTATGACGTATAAAGAGATGAAATAATGCTAAAACCCCGGGAAAAAGATGACAAATACAAAGGTAAAGACAGAAGAAAATAATATCATCAGAAGCATCGTTTCCTTGGTTGGCACAATGTTCTCTTTTTCAGGACTAGACGATTGATGGTGATGTTTTGGGACATATTTTAAATATGGTCCACATGATCATGTTTACACATTACTTGGAATGCAAGCCTCTGGTACATTTCCAATAGTACGATGTATGCTACGAGGTCCTTGAGTTTCCAAGAGGAGAATAGATCTAACTATATTCAAGCAAACAATTTACAGTTGAATGTTAGGATTCAAACGCATGACTTAATATTTGTGAGCACAGCCACCACGCCTCAGCATCATCACCGCTTTCGTATCAGAGAAAGAGAGAAGAGAGAGAGAGAGAGAGAGAGAGAGAGAGAGAGAGAGAGAGAGAGAGAGAGAGAGAGAGAGAATGAGAGAGAGAATAGAGAGAGAGAGAGAGAGAGAGAGAGAGAGAGAGAGAGAGAGAGAGAGAGAGAGAGAGATCAGAGACAGACAGAGAGAGATAAAGAGAGAGAGGCAGAGACAAACAGACAAACAGACAAACAGAGAGAGAGAGAGACAGAGACAGACATACAAACAGATAGAGAGAGAGAGGAGAGAGAGAGAGAGAGAGAGGCATACAGACAGACAGACAGACACAGAGAGAGAAGGAGATAAAGAGAGAGAGGCAGACATTACAAACAGACAATTATTATCAGAGACAGAGAGAGAGACAGAGACCAAGTTTTTCGAACCGCGGTTCTAAACAGACAGAATCGGTTCCGATTCCGGGGGTTTTCGAGAGGGGGAACTGTGAGAACCGCGAACTGACAACTGAGAACCGCGAACTGAGAACCGAACTGTGAGAACCGTGATAGATGTGAGTGAACTGTGAGAACCGCGAACTGTGAGAACCGCGAGAGAACCGCTGGGACCTACGCCGACAGTCAGTGCTGTGCTGTAGAGTTCAGAGAGAGAGAGAGAGAGAGAGAGAGAGAGAGAGAGAGAGAGAGAGAGAGAGAGAGAGAGAGAGAGAGAGAGAGAGAGAGAGAGAGAGAGAAAGAGAAATTCATTATTATGTATTATTATTATTATTATTATTATTCGTCCATTGATTATTATTATTATTATTATTATCATTGTTATTATTATTATTATTATTATTAATATTATTATTATAGAACCGCTATTATTATTCCGATTTCTGATCAGCGGTCCTATTATTATTTCCTATATTTCTTAGATCTCAAACCAGTCGGAGAACCGGTTCTGGGAACCGGTTCACCTGGTACACCTGGGGATTAAGCGGCCCCGCCCTGCACTAGTCTCCTGCTGCCTTGCAGGCGGGCTGTGGCTGCCCAAAGGTTAAGGGAGTTGACCCTGACAGAAAATAACAACCTGCTGCCTTGCAGGCTGGCTTTGGGCAACCAAAGGCTAAGGAAGTTAACCCTGATAGAAAATATCAAGGCACGGTAGGGGGCCTCAAGGTGACAGCCCTACCATCTACCTAGAGTACATTGGGCTAATCTCCTACTTATCCAAAACCAAACTGATTCAGACAAAGAAATATGATATACCCGGATTGAATTTTCGAAGACGAATCCGAAAAAGAACACGGACTGGGATTTTTGGAACATGGTAAGGCAATAAATGGAAAAGAGTTAGAACTAGCTGAAGAAATGAAAAAATTCAAATTTAGATATTTTGGCTATTACAGAAACAAAGAAAAAAGGACAAGGAATAGAAAATGTAGGACCGAATCATATTTTAATCTTCTCAGGAGTAGATGTCAAAGATAGAGCTAGAGCAGGAGTAGGCGTCCTAGTGCAAAAAAGGCATGAAAAGCTACTAGAAAGTTGGAAATTTATAAGCCCACGGCTATTAGAGGTAAATCTTAAACCAAAAGGACGAGAAATTAAATCGTTAATAGCTTATGGACCAAACGAAGACGCAACTAAAGAAAAAAAGATATCTTCGAAAACGATTTACAAATAGCTGCAGAGAATCTCAAACCCAAACAGAAACTAATGGTCTCAGGATGTAAAAGCTAGAGTAAACAATGTAGAAACATCAGGAGGAGTAATAGGTAAAGAAGCAGAGATTCTCCAAATGGAGAGAGACTAATAGATTTTTACCTAAAGAATAACATGAAAATAACCAACACCTTTTTCATCATAAAGATATCCACAACATACAAGAGTAAATAAAGACAGATATTAACATAGACAACATAATAGTTAACAGCTCCCTTTTTTACAGTACATTGGATGCAAGAGTAAACAGAGAAGTTGAAATATTTAGTGATTATCTCCTAATGATTGCCCAAATGAGATTACTGACTGAAGAAAACAAACGGAACAGGAAAGAAAAGAAAGCTTCTAAACTCAAAATAGAAGAACAATAGTAAAACAGATATACCAGTCCAGGATAAAAAGATTTATCAGTGAAAGGCAGATGAATCTGAATGATAGCACAATAGAAGAAAAGTGGCAAATGTATAACAAAACACTCCTCAGTTGTACTGAACATGTCTGTGGTATGAAATAAATCAAAGGAGATAGGAAAAGAACAGCATGGTGGAATGAGAACGTCAAGACTAAGATCAAAGAAAAGACGAATGCCTGGAAGAAATACTTGCAAACAAAGAGGCTAGAGGATAGGATAGATTACGTTAGTAAAAGAACTATCGCCAAAGAGGACGTTAGGAAAGCAAAACAGGAACAGTGGGAAGAGACAAAGACTTCAAGAAAGTTATCAAGGAAAAGCTGTTTTGGGGAGCAATGAAGAGCACGAGAAAGACCAAAGCATGCCCAATGCGACAAATTAAGAATGCCAAAGTAAGAGAAATTATGAAAGAAGACAGCAAAATCATGGAAACATGGAAAAAATATTTTCAACAATTAGATAATCCCTCCAGAACATATGAAACAAGGAGTACAGATCAATTAGTAAGAGTAACAAGTAATCGAGATGAGACAGCTGAAGATGTAGATATCTCAATGGAAGAACTCCAAACAGCTATAAGAAAAGTGAAATTAGGAAAGGCCCCGGAGCAGATCAAGTTTATCCAGAAATGATTTAAAAAAACAAGGGAGAGAGGTAGACAAACTACTACATGCAATAGGTCAACAAGCATGAAAGTCCAAACAGGTGCCAGACGACTGGAAAACGAGAACGGTAGTACAAATGCACAAGAAAGTATCAACTATGGATTGCTTAAACTATAGAGGGATATACTTAGCGTCCCAGGAAAAGTGTATGCCAGGATTCTAGAAATGAGACTAAGGAAAAGAGTAGAGTATCAGATTGAAGAGGATCAGAGTGGATTTAGACCAGGATGAAGTGTACAAGACCACATATTTACAATTAGACAAATAATAGAAAAAATCCTTGAGAGAAACATTGACATACACCTGTGTTTTATTGACTTAGAAAGGGCATTTGACACTGTGAGGTGGCAAGAACTATGGCATTCCTCAAAAGAACACAATGTAGAGCAAAATTTAATGTAAGCCTAAGTCCTCTTTTGTTTATCACATTTATGGATTCAGTCGCAAAGGCATCCTCAAAAATGAAGAAAATGAATGTAGGAAAGTGAAAGTTCAATCCAGTAAATGTATCAATGCTTTCATTTGCTGATAATTTAGTTATGTTTGGAAAATCAGAAAGGGGCCTTCATATCAACACAATGAATAAAGAATTAAATTTAAAAAAGAATGAGAGTAAATGGAAAGAAAACCAAAACAATGCTAGTAACTAGGGAAGCTAAAACACAAAATCTTAAATTGGGCAGGGAGAATTTAGAACAAGTTCAAAAGCTACAATTACCTAGGAGTAATGGTTAACTCAGAAGGAAAACTAAGAGAAGAAATCAACCAGATAATCCAAAAAGCAATGACAATATGTAACCATTTAGGAAAGGCATTCATAGGTAAACAAAACTTGTCAACAAAACCAAGATGACAGTAAACAACACAGTTTATTGTCCTACTCTCCTCAATGGCAGTGAAACCTGGACCTTAGACAATAGGGAATACAATAGAGTGCAGGCAGCTGAAATGAAATATCTAAGAAGAGAAGTGGAGAAAACGAGAAGAGACAAAATCAGAAACACAACAATAAAACATCAAACCACAGCATATGGCATAAAAACTAAGATAGAAATAAATCAACTGAGATGGTTTGGTCATGTAAACAGAATGAATGACAATAGAATAGCTAAATCAGTATACAAGTGCTAAAAAAAAAACAAGATAAAAGACCAAAAGGCAGACCTCGGAGAAAGCGGGAAGAAGATAAGAGGCATTGAAGCAAGTAAAATTTAACTTTCAGGGAATGAAACAGAAAATGTCAGGACAGGGCAGCCTGGAGAAAGATCATTTCGGGCATCGAATGGTAGAATGGGAGCTGATGAAGAAAGAGAGAGTATTATTATTATCAACATTATTACCATATAGCTTATAAATTTCAGGAAAAGTTTGGCTTTGTATCGTAAAGAGCTAGATTCTAACCGGGCACGAAAAAAAAAGTTTCGCCGATACCCAGCACCGATAAGAGTAAGAATGTCGATGGGGGATTTGGGTGTAAAAATAAACTGTACCCACGACGCATTCAAAGCCTTCTACAAGGGCAATAACTGGGGAGTAAATATAACGTTTATTCCCTTTGGTCACACCCAATAGCGTATCGTATTTTTTTTACTTCTTCCCCTAGTAATTTTATGCCGTGGAAGATGAGGATAGCGATGCTGAAATGATTATCATTATCGATTGTAGCAGTAAAACACGAGTAATAATAGAATAGAAAAAATTACAAGGACCACTTGCAGAAATACTCAAGAGTTGAGTTGGTCAGTTATTATGAAGAAAAAGAAGAAAGAGTTGTAGTTGAAAAAGTTGCAGTAGTAGTAGTAGTAGTAGTAGTAGTAGTAGTAGTAGTAGTAGTAGTAGTAGTAGTAGTAGTAGTAGTAGTAGTAGTAGTAGTAGTAGTAGTAGTAGTAGCAGCAGCAGCAGCAGTAGTAGTAGTAGCAGCAGCAGCAGCAGCAACAGCAGTAGTAGTAGTAGTAGTAGTAGTAGTAGTAGTAGCAGTAGTAGTAGTAGTAGTAGTAGTAGTAGTAGCAGCAGCAGTATTAGTAGTAGCAGTATTAGAAGTAGTAGTAGTAGTAGCAATAGTAGTAGCAGCAGTAATAGTAGCAGTAGTAGTAATAGTAGCTAGTAGTAGTAGTAGTAATAGTAGTAGTAGTAGTTGTTGTTATTGTTGCTGCAGCAGTAATAGTAGCAGTACTAGTCGTAGCAGTAGTAGTAGTAGTAGTAGTAGTAGTAGTAGCAGCAGCAGTAGCAGTAGTAGTAGTAATAGTAGCAGTAGCAGCAGTAGTAGTAGTAGCAGCAGCAGCAGCAGCAGCAGCAGCATAAAGTAGTAGTAGTAGTAGTAGTAGTAGTAGTAGTAGCAGTAGTAGTAGTAGTAGTAGTAGTAGTAGTAGCAGTACTGTAGTAGCAGCAGTAGTAGTAGCAGCAGTAGTAGTAGTAGTAGTAGTAGTAGTAGTAGTAGTAGTAGTAGTAGTAGCAGTAGTGCAGCAGCAGTAGTAGTAGTAGTAGTAGTAGTAGTAGTAGTAGTAGTAGTAGTAGTAGTAGTAGCAATGATAGTAGTAGTAGTAGTAGTAGTAGTAGTAGTAGTAGTAGTAGTAGTAGTAGTAGTAGTAGTAGCAGTGGTAGTAGTAGTAGTAGTAGTAGTAGTAGTAGTAGTAGTAGTAGTAATGATAGTAGTAGTAGCAGCAGTAGTATTAGTAGTAGTAGTAGTAGTAGTAAAAGTAGTAGTAGTAGTAGTAGTAGCAGTAGTAGTCATAGTAGTAGTAGTTGTTGTTTTTGTAGAAGGAGGAAGAGGAGGAAGAGGAGGGGAGAAGTCACCGATACCTTCATTATCATCCTCCTTGTTTTCTCATGCGCAAGGCAGGGATTCCAGGAGTGACCCACACAATCGTATATTATTCAAATACAACTGTTGATTTTTTCTGACGATCACTACAAACGAAACTAGTTAATTTATGCAAATGCATATTTAGTTATAACGCGTGTTTGACAAAGTTGTTGAATATTTATGTTTTCAATTCGACAGATGTCTTATTTAGGTTTTGTTAAAAGACTTAGCACACTCAGAATATTACGGGTGTCTAATATCCCACGCATAAATTGCTCGAACATTTTTTTCCAAGCTACTTGTATTTCAGATATTTCTGAAATCTTATTTAGGAGTGTTTTGTTTTCGTATCCATCTATCCCAAATAAACCCACTAGCTTATCGGGCCATGTATGTAAGATTGAAAATGTCTAGATCCTCACCCCCGCTAGAGTTGGACAAAGCTCGAGCTGAAGATCGAGCTTTTCGATCTTTCAAGCGGACTTCAGAAATCGAGCCTGGCAGGCAAGATCGAGCTCGATCTTGTGTCGTCACAAGATTATAAGAGGCTATAGAAGTGACAGCAGTGTCAAGAACAACAACAAACATTTTGATGAAAAAGAAATCAACAGACAGGCCAGTGAAAGTCTAGAAATAAATATGCATCTGCTGCATGTATAGTGTGGAACGTAGGATCCAATCGTTTTCTTCTGCTTCTTCCTCTTCTCCTTCACAACACCCATAATATATATTATTATGCTGCCACTCTTCTACTAATAATAACGATAACAATGCCAACAACAAAAAACAAGACTAGTACTACCTCTCTAAACTACTAATATTAATAATAGTAAGTGTAGTAATAACAACATCAATAATATAACTACTAATATCATCTAGATATAGATTAGAATATATACATGTAGGCATATGACGATATGCGGTAGCTCTAGATTTAGATCTGAACCCGGTGGGAAAAAGGGGTGAGGTGTAGCTTTATGATGTCCCGACGTTCCAGTTCCCATATCTAATGGTTTGCACGGGAGATGTTTGTGACTCCATCAGATCAAAGGCTTACCCTCGGCTTTCATCCCTGACTTTCATCAAAGTATTCAAATGCAATGGTCTCATTCACTGAGCTATCTCCCAAGATTTCAATTTGGAATCTCATTCACTGAGCAATATTCTTTCATCTTTCAATTTGTGAATATTTTATCTTACACATCAAATATTCTTCATCTGTGTCTGAACAGTCTTCTTCAATGGAAGAGGACTCATCGTCTGATGACAACATGATCCATTTTGACATCTGAGTTGTGACCTTGTTGAAATTAAAGGAAAGCCGCTAATGGGGGCATTGGCGCGCGTTTACAACCTTAAAAATATAATTTTGCATATAAATGGCAATCATTGTTTTGACCATTCGATATACTATCTGTCCTTGAGTACGCAGTACCCTTTTAAATGTTTTGTAATTGCAAAGTGGGCCACAAGCATCGAAGTTATTACTGCAAGAAATATGATAACATATCGATGACGATGTAAGGGGTACAGTTTCCAAATAGTAAAGTTTGATAATAGTTTTGGAGTCACTGGTTTGATCATCATCCACATCATGAATTGAACTTGAGAAGAGTTAGCCCTGCTGTCTAAAAAGTTTATCGGGAATAATTTCAATGCCAAATCGGGTTGGTACAATAAAATTTAACTTCTTTTTGAAGACCAACAATAAACACATCTCACCTTCGTATTCTTACAGATCAGAAACGTTTTTAAAGTAGAAAGAATTATTGAAAAGTTATCTTACTTTAATGCTGCTAAAGGGTATATGGGCCTCCCTCTAACCCCAATACCCCCACCCCCTTCGTCATTGCATCTCTACGGTTCTTTAAAATATGTATTAATTTGTGGAGGAGGGAGGGTTCCGAGTTTTGTTAACTATCGATTTTCGTAAAGTAGTTCACGGAACAAAACAAAAAGACAAATTTTAGCTTAATGCGGATCTCAAAAAGAAAATATGGATCCAAAAGTTATTTTTTGTTCATGTGCATGTAGACCTATCTACATTGTCTTATAAACATAGTTTCTCCTCCCTGTCTCCTGTCATCTGTTCCATCTAACTCCTAAGACTACCTTGTGCCAATCATTTCTCTTTCTAGTTTCGACGTCATGTATCATATCTTGTCAGAGGCTATATAGGTCAATCGACCTTTAAATGCCCCATATATTATTTTAGTCTTTCCTTTTTTCTTATGACAATGTGGGGTCCATGTCACTGACGGGTGATATTTGCTGAAGGCGTTCTCACGTTACTTGTGTTTTTGACTTTTCGAATGTTCACCATATCATTTTCAATATAAACTCGTTCTTGCAACTAAGACAATACTCCGTTCATTCCATGACTGCACGAAGAGAATTGATTTAAGGAAGACCATCACCTGACAAAACATTTAAAAGACGGTGAAAGATTTCGGCCGTCAAATGTTTCCTTCAAAAGTTTAATAGTTGTAGTAGTAGTAGTAGTAGTAGTAGTAGTAGTAGTAGTAGTAGTAGTAGTAGTAGTAGTAGTAGTAGTAGTAGTAGTAGTAGTAGAAGTAGTCGTAGTACTTGTAGTAGTAGTCGTAATAGTAGTAGTAGTAGTAGTAGTAGTAGTAGTAGTAGTAGTAGTAGTAGTAGTAGTAGTAGTAGTAGTAGCAGCAGTAAATAGTAGTAAGTAGTAGTAGTAGTAGCAGTAGTAATAGGAGTAGTCGTAGTAGTAGTAGTAGTGGTGGTAGTAATAGTAGTAATAGTAGTAGTAATAGTAGTAGTAGTAGTAGTAGTAGTAGTAGTAGTAGTAGTAGTAGTAGTAGTAGTAGTAGTAAAGAGTAGTAAATAAGAAATTGAAAATGAAGGTGTAATAGGAGGAACAGAGACAGAATAAAGACATAAAAGTTTCAAGCAACACCGTACTTCCTCAGTGACACTGTAACGATACAAAAATGATTCAGTGGTCGTGAGTGACACTATATGGCGCCATATAGTGGCCAGTCATGTGATGACCCATCACGTAGATTCCATGAGTAAGCCTCATAACAATAGAAGCCAAATGTATATTTGTAATGAAAAATATAAGAAAATGAAAAACAAAAAATGTTGCTGCTGCTGCTGCTGCTTCTACTACTACTAAGTCTACTACTAATATAGGCAGTTTGTTCCACAGCCTTATCATACAAGGCTTTAATGAGAGCAGGGGATAATCAATGTTTGAATGTTGTATACTATAGTACCATGCATGGTTGACTGAACCTCTACATGTATAAAACCCCGATGTTATTTAGTTGTGGGCGACGTGCATAAGACAATAAACGAACTAACCAAACTTGCCAAGATTAAGAATGAAAAAAAAAGTATCTTGTTGAAAGCCTGAGATTTTGATGAGGTATGTTTAGTAACTGTTTTGTTTGTTTGCTTGTTTGTTTATTTGTTTATTTGTTTGTTTAAACAATCCCTGTTCACCATGGCGACGACGGGCATGAAAAAATAGGATATGTACATGTACTTGAGGCCATCTGCTACTTAGTGTCTTGAACCTGGATACAGTGATTTTATATGATATTACTCACATCCACAACTCGGGGGTTTGGATAGGATTTTTGTCTTTATTTTTGTTGTTGCCCGGACTGCACTGTAAACAGCCAAGGAATATTGATATGCACACGGAAACTTCTTTTTATCGTTCGTCTCCGAATGGAATCAGGTGTAGATCCACCTACCTGGACCAGGAGTGCAAGGGTGTGGGGGGTTTAGGTTTTACTCGAAAATACTCTAGAAAACGTTTCAACAGGCTGGGGCTTAAATCCACGATCACTTGGTTGAGATGCCGATTATCTTGCCTCTGGACAACCGAGTCCCCTTAGATGCAGTGAGTGCCACAAGCTTTGAAAGTGGGTGGTACAGTCATGTAACAGTTCT
>JAXRKP010001081.1:127500-145000 GCA_037039925.1 Doris montereyensis | reverse complement strand
ATTGCAGAAAATTAATTTTGATGCTTGTGTTACATCCATGTTCGTTGTAAGTTTTCAACATTGTTTTAACACGGTTTTGATACTGTTTTGGCGTTTCTATTGCCCAAGAACAACAGCCACTAATAGAGTCCATGCATCCCTCTCAATGCGACTCATTGACTCTGGAAAGGCTGGGTCACACATCAGTTGTTATATGTGAGATTCTTCAAACACATTTGCTTTAATCTCATCAAATGCCAAGTTTGCGAATGGTTTACATATCTGTCTAGATCTATTGGTATTTAGATGTAGGTCTGGGTTCTGGGTCTGAAATCAATATAAAATTATGGGTCTAATTCTTAACAGCTAGATCTATCTTCTTCATGGATTCCTGGTGAAAATCATGTCATGAGGTGGTGTAACAACGAGAAAGGAACTCATCTTTCTTAAAATAGTATTTCAAAATCAACACTAGACACAAACAATCAAATTGAAATGATTGAAATGATCCTCTCCCTCAAACGGGAAGTTGGTGTTTAAGGCAATTTTGAGTAGACAAGTGGCCAGATTTCTTTACCTTAGCTTGTCAAAAAGTGTTATTGTAGGTGAATTCTAACATTGATTTCATAGATTATTGATTATTATTTAATGTTTTCTTAGGTGTACAGTCATTGTTGTGATTCACTGAAAGTGTCAGATTGACTGTTTTTATAAAAAATAAAAGCTCATAATTAGACATATCCTATGGGATTTCCAATTTTGACATAGAACAGAAACATGACCTGATATATGAAAACGGATGCCATATTTGAGATCAGCGTCCCCGAGTTGCTTTAGGACGTATGTCAAACCGTATGTAAGAAAAAATGTGTTGACCAGTGTTATAATGTTATCATCATCATCAAAATTCCCATCGACATCTTTACACAATATTTAAAATTGTTTTAACTTTCAGCAATGCCATCGTAATTCAACGTCGTGGGCTTACCTTAATATAAAAGCATGGCTATAAGAAACAGAAGTGATACATGCACTGATTTGGAAACAATGTCACCCAGATATTGTTAGTGAATGAGACTGCATAACGTCAGGAGACTCGGTAGTCCGGAAGTAAGGTGTCGGCCTCTCAACCAAAGGGTAGTGGGTTCAAGCCCCGCCAACGGTGGTTGAAAGATATTCCCGATTTTTTTTCGAGCAAACCCTAACCCCCTGGTCCAGGTAGGATGGATTGACACCTAGTCCCATCGGAGACGAACGATAAAAAGGAGGTCCCTGTGCAGATCACACCACGCTGTGCACGTTAAAGATCCCTTGGCTGTTTACTTTGCAATACGGGCCAACAAAATTAAAATCCTGTCAAAAACCCCGAGATCACGTTAGTCGTGGACGTGAGTGAATCAAATTCGAATCAAGCATACTGTCAACAAACCGACCAGCATGGCCTTAGTGCGTCAGTATTGCACATTTGACAGTGTGGTTTACGTTGTTTTTACTAGTGTTACGTCAAATTGTCGTGGCCTGACGACAAGTCACGGCATGCGTTTCATTCATAATTCGATGGAAACTCAGGTGTGTTTGGGTCAATTTACGTCATTTCACCAGTTAAAAAGATTGGGTGTGTCATGGAAATGGAACAGGGTTGTTTGTCTTGTTTTTTTAAAGTTTTTTTTTGGGTTTTGTTGTTTTTTGTTGTTCTTTGTTTGTAGTTGTTGTTTTTTTGTAGTTTTTTTTTGTTGTTGTTGGAATTTTTGTTGTGGTTTTTATGCTTTGTTGGGGAGGGGGGGGGTTTCCTTGGCGGGGGAAAGGGGGGGTTCCAAACCGTAACAACCTTTTTTTTCCCAGGGGAATATGATAAAAAATAATTAGAGCTATTACATGGGTAGTAAAGTAAGTAACGTTCCGTCAAGGCCCACAGGGCTTATCCAGGTTTCTATGGGGGTGCAGTGGAATCGGTGATAATAGTCACCTCCTGAAAAGGATACTAGTGTGTCACGGATTTTTACTCCCAAGCTGTAACTGGTATCCATTTGCATCTTGGTCGAATAGGAACAATGCATGCTAAGTGTCTTTCCCATGGACCACAAAGTCGAACCTAGTGTTGCTTGGATTCAAAACCCAGGACCTCATGATTAAAAAGTTTGACATCCTAACCACCGGACCACCAGTGCTACAATTAATACCCCCAAAAAATAACATTAAATGTGTGCCATTTAAATTGACGATATTTTTCTATAAGAAAAATTCACAGCCCTATGCTGTTTAAAAGTGTCTTTGTATATTATATTCATTTCACCTTGGTGTGCTGGTCAGAAAAATTGACATTTAATACTTTTTTTTTTTAATGATTCGATTTACCCACATCTATATAACTAAGGTGTTCTCATGGGTTTTTGGTAGGATTTTAAAATTTGCTCAGACTGCCTTGTAAACAGCTAAGGGATCTTTAATGTGCACACAGTGTTGTGATCTGCACACGAAGCCCTCTTTTTTATCGTGTGTCTCCGAATTGGACTAGGTGTCGTCCACCTACCTGGACCAGGAGGGGGTGGGTAGACTTTACTCGAAAAAAAATGAGAAAATTTTCAACCGTCGGTGGGGTTTGAACCTACGACCTTTGGATTGGATATTTTATACATTATACAAAATTACAGACTCAACTTTGTCTCCTCAGCAACAGTACAAAATCGTGTAGCCTAATACACTTGGCAAACCGTTGAGGTCATGTGTAATATGACTCTAGCTTTTGCACGCATTTTCCCTTGTAAGCAAAAATGTAAGCATTGATCGCAATCGCCGATTTTTATTATGGTTTACTAAACGTTCAAACGACATATGATATATTATCATTTTCAGAACTTAAAATTCACTTTTTAATGTGCCAGGTTATTTCCATACATTAATATGCAAATAACTGCGACATGTGATATATGACATATTTTGGCGTCTGTTGTTGTTTTGTTTTTCTTATTACTTGTTTTGTTTTTGGTTTTCAAGTATGCCAGAGGTATTCTTATGCAGTGTATATACAATAATAATGTTAGTTTAGTATGTTTCGCTGCAGCTGGAAACGTGGGTGATGTTGTTTCAAGACTACTTTATTCATTTCAGTTCCCATCTTACCTTCCGATACACAGGGGAACTCCGTAGTCCAGAGGCAAAGTGTCGGCCTCTCAACACAAGGGTCGTGAGTTCAAGCTACGCAAATGGTTGAAATATTTTCTCTAGTTTTTTTCGAGTACACCTACTTCCCTGGTCCAGGTAGATGATCGACACCTAGTCCCATCGGAGACGGACGATAAAAGGAGGTCCTGTGCACGTCAACGATACCTTGGCTGCTTTACAGGGCAGTACGGGCGAAATTAAAAATCCCACCAAAAACGCTGAGATCATCTTAGTAGTTGTGGATGGGGGGTAAAATCAAATCAAATCAAATCATATCAAATCAAATCAAATCAAATCAAATCAAATCAAATCATATCAAATCAAATCAAATCAAATCAAATCAAATCAAATCAAATCATATCAAATCATATCAAATCAAATCAAATCAAATCAAATCAAATCAAATCATATCAAATCATATCAAAAATCAAATCAAATCAAATCAAATCAAAACCCGATCCCGACGTTTGATTGTACTGAATGTTTTTCCTAAATGTCTTATCTTGTCTCGACACGTTGTTATCTTATTCATTCCGGGTTGCCATGCTCCGACGAAACTTTTTCTTTTTCTTTTTTATCAGTTCCCATTCTACCTTCCGGTGTATTGGTTTAAATGCCCGAAATGATCTTTCTCCAAGCTGCCCTGTCCTGGCCGACGAACCACAATCATATTTTGTCTCAGTACTCTCAGGCCATGGTTTTGAGATATTTGGAGTTTACTATGTTTTGAAAGATAACTGTATGATGGGTTTTTCGTTGATTATATATGAAACAGAGTTCAAAATGTGCATAATATGTTTAAAACTTAGAGATTTTCATAGTTTTTATTGTTCAATAAATGATTAAACTATAGTAAAATATGTGTATTGCTGGAGCACGATGAGAAAGTACGTTTTCGAGTTAACACATGTGGCAGATCTGAAAATTGACGCGAGTTTTTCAAGTAACATCTACCTCCTTTCACACTCTCCCCACCCCCCCACCCCCAACCCCACCCGCCCCCCGGTCCGTATAGGTGGATCAATACCTCACCTAGTCGCCTCGAAGACATACGATATAACGGAGGTCCCATGTCGTGCTTATGACAACACCCAGTGCACGTTAAGATCCCGTGGCCTTTTTTTACAGGGCTGTCCGAGCAAAATTTAATCAAATCAAATCAAATCAAAGTAGGTTATAGCTACTCCGGGGAAAACCGTCGTAATAATCACAGTTCATTTTGCATTTTACTTGCATCGTCAGCAGGCCTGTGTCCCAATTACAATTTGTGGCTGCTTTGCGCTTTTTTCTTGTAAGCGAGCTAGTGTTGATTTGAGTGGCAAAATTATTTCTTATCACTATTTTGTATGTACATGTTGTACTCTCATGTATTGCGTGCGTGGTGGGTATCTATTGACTTCACTTTATTCATTTACTTTTTTATAAAGCTGTATTGATAGTTGGTGCGGGGGAGGGGGGGCTGGCAATAGTAGAGCTTGCCGGCTTGACTATATATACATATATAAACAGAAACAACCACACTGACATAGTCTTTGATTTGATTTGATTTTACCCATGTCCACAACTAAGGTGATCTCAGGTGTTTGGGTGGTATTTTAAATTTTGCCTGGACTGCCCTGTAAACAGCTAAGGGGTTTTTACCGTGCACAGAAGAGTGTTGTGATATGCACATGGGACCTCCTTGTTATCGTCCTTCTCCGATGGGACTAGATGTGATCCACGTACCTGGACCAGGTGTTTAGATTTTTGTTCGAAACACTCGAGAAAATGTTTCAACCGTTGGCGGGGCTTGAACCCATTATCTTTTGGTTGAGAGGCCGATACCTTGCCTCTGGACTACATGGATCAGGGGGAGGGGTGCAGTTTACAACAACAAAAACCTCGAGAATATGTTTCAACCATGAGGGCTTGAGGGGCTGACGCCTTGCCTCTGGACTGCCCAGTCTCCCTGACATCATATATCATCATCATAACACCTTGTACCCCGGGTGGAGTATAGGTCGCCAATGAGGTCTTTCCAGTCCACTCTGTCCTGCGACAATATCCTGTCTGGTTACAGGAAGGCCCAGCTGCCGAGCTTCCTGCAGGGCTGACCCCCTCCATGTTGTTCTTTGGTCTCCTTCAACCCTTCTTTCCTTATGGATTCCACTTTAAGGCCTGACGCATTATGTTTTCTGATGATTTTCTAAAATTATTATTATTATTTTTATTATTCCGGCACCTGTACGGGGACAAGATGATCCCGCCCTCCAGAGGCAGGCAGGCAGGTCTTGACTGACCAAAGGTTAAGGGAATTAACCCTGACAGAAAATAACAACCTGCTGCCTTGCAGGCTGGTCTTTTATGACTAAAGGCTAAGGAAGTTAACCTGACAGAAAATAACAAGGCCTGGCAGGGGGCTTCAAGGTGGCAGCCCCACCATCTACCTAGGGTACAGTGGGCTAACCCCTGCTTATCCAAAAACAAACAGATTCAGAGGAAAAATAAATATAATATAACCGGCTTGATCTTTCGAAGACGAACTTGGAAACGAATACGGACTGTGATTTTTGGAACGTGGACTGTTAGGGCAATAAATAGAAAAGAGTTAGAGTTAGTTGAAGACATGAAACAATTCAAAGTAGATATTTTGGCCATTACAGAAACAAAGAAAAAGGACAAGGAATAGAAAATGTAGGGCTGAATTATATTTAATCTTCTCATGAGTAGATGCCAAAGATAGAGCGAGAGCAGGAGTAGGCCTCTAGTGCATAAAAGACATGAAAAGCTACTGAAAAGTTGAAAATTTATAAGCCCACGGCTATTAGAGGTAAATATTAAACCAAAAGGACGAGAAATTAAATCATTAATAGCTTATGGACCAAACGAAGACGCAACTAAAGAAGAAAAAGATATCTTTGAAAACGATTTACAAATAGCTGCAGAGAATCTTAAACCCAAACAGGAACTAATGCTTTTAGTTGATTTAAATGCTAGAGTAGGCAACAGTGTAGAAAAGTAATAGGTAAAGAAAGAGAGACAAGAACTTCTCCAAATGGAGTGAGACTAATAAATCTTTGCCTAAAGAATAACATGAAAATAGCCAACACATTCTTTCCTCATAAAGATATTCACAAATATACAAGAGTAAATGAAGACAGGTGTGAAAAGTCAATGATAGACTACATAATAGTTAGCAGCTCCTTTTTATAGTACATTGAATGCAAGAGTAAACAGAGGAGCAGAAATATTTAGTGATCATCACTTAGTGATTGCCAAAATGAGATTACTGACTGAAGAAAACAAACAGAGAAGGAAAGACAATAAAGCTAGTTAACTCAAAACAGAGGAACTAAATAAACCAGTAGTAAAACAGGTATACCAATCTAGGATAAAAAAGATTTATCAGTGAAAGAGGGATGGATCTGAATGATGGAACATTAGAAGAAAAGTGGCAGATGTATAAAGAAACACTCCTCAGTTGTACTGAAGAAGTTTGCGGTAGGAAACAAATTAAAGGAGATAGGAAAAGAACAGCATGGTGGAATGAGGACGTCAAGACTAAGATCAAAGAAAAAAAGGATGCCTGGAAGAAATACTTGCAAACAAAGAGACCAAAGGATAGGATAGATTACGTGAATAAAAGAACTATCGCCAAAGAGTAAGTTAGGAAAGCAAAACAGGAACAATGGGAAGAGTTTGGACAAAGACTTCAAGAAAGCTATCAAGGAAATCAAAAGCTGTTTTTGAGGGGCAATGAAGAGCACGAGAAAGACCAAAGCATGCCCATTACGACAAATTAAAAATGCCAAAGGAGAAATAATGAAAGAAGACAACGAAATCATGGACACATGGAGAAAGTATTTTCACCAATTACATAATCCCTCAGAACGTATGAAACAAGTAAAGCTCAATTAGTAACAGTAACAAATAATCCAGAGGAGACGACTAAAGATGAAGATATATCAATGAAAGAAATCCAAACAGTTATAAGAAGAGTGAAATTAGGAAAAGCCCCAGAAACAGATCAAGTTTATCCAGAAATGATTAAAAACCAAGGGAGAGAGCAGACAAACTACTACATTCAATATGCCAACAAGCATGGAAGTCCAAACAAGTGCCAGACGACTGGAAAAATGGAACGGTAGTACCAATACATAAGAAAGGATCAACTATGGAACTGCTCAAACTATAGAGGGATATCAGCTAAAACACAAAATCTTAAAATGGGCAGGGAGAATTTAGAACAAGTTCAAAGCTACAATTACCAAGGAGTAATGATTAACTCAAGAGGGAAAACTAAGAGAAGAAATCAGCCAGAGAATCAAAAAGGCAAGTGCAATATACGACCATCTAGAAAAGGCATTTGTAGATAAGCAAGAATTGTCGAAACCTGGGTCTTAGACAGTAGAGAATACAGTAAAGTACAAGCAGCTGAAATGAAATATCTAAGAAGAGTAGTAGGGAAAACTAAAAGACACAAATCAGAAACACAACAATAAGAGATCAAACCAAAGCAGATTGAGATGGTTTGGGCATGTAAACAGAATGAATGACAATAAAATAGCTAAATCAGTACACAGTGCTAGAGCCCAAGGTAAAAGACCAAAAAGGCAGACCTCGAAGAAATTTGGAAGAAGATATAAAAGAGGCATTGAAGCATAGAAATTTGACATTTTTGGAAGGAAACAGAAAATACCAGACAGGGCATTCTGGAGAAAGATCATCTCGGGCATCCGAACCCATACACGAAAGGTAGAATGGAAACTGATAAAGAAAGGAAGAAAGAATTTGTTATTATTTATTTTTCTCTTGAAAATCCCTGACATTGTCAAGTTGATATTGAACTTCGAAGCTACATTGTTTCTAAAAATGACCCAAATAATGATAAAATGACCCATTGCTTACAATACTGTGGAGGCAAAGCAACTAATGATTTTAACGATATATTAATATAACAATTGTTTTTAATTAAATTTTTACTTTTTTTTAATAAAGAAAGGTAAAAAAAAGAGTGGAATAATCTACATGTATTTCACTAATTTAAATTAGAGACCCCTATACGTTATCCAAATGCGTTTCAACACAAAACTGTAAAACCGATCTGTTGACCACGGCTCTGTCAAGTCGATGAATCGATGCTTTAAAATTCCAACGACATATGGGGACCGTCAATAGCGATGGAAAGACATTGTCTGTCTATGTTATCGTTTATCACAGCTGTATTTGCCTTTCAGTTTCAGAGCGAAAAGTTTGAGCAGGCCAGGAAAGAGATTTTAAATATATCAATATATGTATGCAATAACGTTGGGGTTGGGGGAGGGGGCGGTTTTATTATTTATTACTTTTCTTTGTTTTAATGAAATTTTATTCAATTTGACTGATCAAAACATATCATTTGTACATGAAACTAAAGTAAGTACCTTACCCAGAGTTAAGCGTAGAGTAATCAGGACTGGAGTCCACATTTTTCTAGGCATACAGCATAGCGTGGTAGATTACCATGGCTTTCCACGTCGCCTTTATTTTCGTCGAGTCTTAACAGACCTAGCTAGATCTAACCGCCTTTACTTTCGTCGTGTCTGTATAGACCTAGCTAGATATAACCGCCTTTACTTTCGTCGTGTCTGCATAGACCTAGCTAGATATAACCGCCTTTCCTTTCGTCGAATCTGAATACACCTGGCTGGATCTAGGCGCCTTTCCTTTCGTCGAATCTGAATTAAATAGACCTGGCTGGATCTAGGCGCCTTTCCTTTCGTCGAATCTGAATTAAATAGACCTGGCTGGATCTAGGCGCCTTTCCTTTCGTCGTTTGAATTAAAACCTAGCTAGTTCTAACCGCCTTTACTTTCGTCGTGTCTGAATTAAACTAGCTAGTTCTAACCCTTTCCTTTCGTCAAATTTGAATTAAATAGACCTGGTAGATCTAGTCGCCTTTCCTTTCGTCAAATCTGAATTAAATAGAACTAGGTAGATCTAGTCGCCTTTACTTTTATCGAATCGGAATTAAATAGACCTAGCTAGATCTAGCCGCCCTTTACTTTCGCCGAGTTTGAATAGACCTAGCTTGTTCTAGCCGCCTTTACTTTCGTCGTGTCTGAATAGGCTATACCAGATCTAGCCTCCTTTTCACTGATGTGTCGACCGGAAGACCAGCAAAAAAACGTGTCTGTGCTGGGAATCGGACCCAGGCCTCCTGGGAGGTAGTCAAACGCTCCATCGACTGAGCTATCGGCGCTCATGAGACTTGTTGTCAGTAATAAGAAGTAATTGCAAGAATATTAATATTCTATTCTACAGGCCTAATTCAAAGTAATGTCCTTGGTGTTCTTCATGTAAGATATTGGATGTATAGATTTTGGCACTTCATCTAGATCAATGACCAAGGAGAGCGTCTATCTACACCGAATGTTTATTGTAAATACAGGTAAAGAATCGATATGAAGAATCATTGAAAGGTTTGGTTTCAGGTTATACGAAATTCGTGTATATTAACCTTGCCAATGCTGGGAAACGAAGCAGACTATTGCCTCAGCATTGCTACACATAGAGCCCAGGTACTGATATTTCTTTCTTTTTATCTTCTTTCTTTTTCTTTTTTATCTTTTGAGCCAGTAGAAAGATATTCCTGACTGACATTGAGCAGCGTTCTTTTCGAAGAATCCATTTCGACAAAATTGCTCCATGTGCTCCGTTAAGAGTTTCGCAATAATAGTTATTGTGTCAAACCAAGCGGCGGTGTCTGTCCATCCATACCGGGACATAATATGGGCCTCACTGGGTATGAGAGTGCCGATAAATTGTCAAAAGAGGCACGTTCCAAAGATGTCAGCCCTATTAATGCTTTCTCGATTCCGCAAATTTAAAAAAAGTTTTAACCAATAATTATATTGACACAATTTGACAGGAGAAGTAGGACTAAGGAGTTCCTAGCACCAAGTTTTATAAAGTGGCCCCAAAAACTGTCAGAAAGATCAAATGCAAAAGCAAGAAAACTGAAAGACGAGAGATTGTTAAGCTGCCTCCATATTACACAGGGTTTCCTGCTGACCCATTACGACTATCTTTTTTGTCACTGCTGTATTTGCCGTTTTATTAGTAAACACATTTTAGTAGGATGCTCTGATCTAGTTGAGAAATGATTAAAATACTATTCCAAAAGAAACAATTACAAACTTTTTCGAGAGACTGAAACGAAAAACTATTTTTCGGATACTTACAAGAACAGCTGACTGTATCACCATAACTACAATACCAAATATCAAGAACATTTAAACACATTGATGGTTTATATTTTTATGATGATATATACAAAAACCTTCTGAGCATCGAGTGCGTCCTACAAGTTTCGATCATCGACTGCTGTTGCATTTCGGTGTTTGGTTTCACCATCGACCAATCCACACTTCACCGAGATGACCGAATATGTTTCGAGGCAATATTATTATTATTTTTTCGACGTTAGAACCATCTCTCACCTACTTGTCGTTGATGACCAATTCAAAATGGCGGCGCCAATGATTTCCATAGATATTAAAAGCAAAAAATGACAGAGAGGAGCGTTCTAAGGTCACCTGAAATTGACGTCCGGGTTTATAAAAAAATTTAAAAAATAAGGATAGATGACGACGCAATAGAATCGAAAGTTTTAAAAAGGAACACTTGTCGACGGAAGGGAAGGGGCGGGTAAGAATCATAAAAATATGATTAAAATAGTGGGATAATGAATTTTAAAGGTGAAAATAATATTGTCACTAAAATACAGGTTGAATTGTATGCCATTTCTTCTCCTCTCTCTCTCTCCCCCTCCCTCCTCCCTCTCTCTCTCTCTCTCTCTCTCTCTCCTCCCTCCCTCCCTCCTCCCTCCTCCCTCCCTCCCTCCCCCTCCCTCCCTCCCTCCCTCCCTCCCTCCATCCCTCCCTCCCTCCCTCCCTCCCTCTCTCCCTCTCTCTCTCTCTCCTCTCCTCTCTCTCTCTCTCCCTCTCTCTCTCCCTCTCTCCTCTCCTCTCTCTCCCTCTCCCTCTCCCTCTCCCTCTCCCTCTCCTCTCTCCACTCTCTCCCTCTCCCTTCTCCCTCTCTCCTCTCCCTTTCCCTCCTCTCTCGCCCTCTCTCCGCCCTCCCTCTCACCCTCGCCCTCGCCCTCCCTCTCCCTCCCTCCCTCTCTCCCTCTCTCTCTCTCTCTCTCTCTCTCTCTCTCTCTCTCTCTCTCTCTCTCTCTCTCTCTCTCTCTCTCTCTCTCTCTCTCTCTCTCTCTCTCTCCCTCTCTCTCTCTCTCTCTCTCTCTCTCTCTCTCTCTCTCTCTCTCCCTCTCTCTCTCCCTCTCTCTCTCTATCTCTCTCTCTCTCTCTCTCTCTCTCTCTCTCTCTCTCTCTCTCTCTCTCTCTCTCTCTCTCTCTCTCTCTCTCTCTCTCTCTCTCTCTCTCTCTCTCTCTCTCTCTCTCTCTCTCTCTCTCTCTCTCTCTCTCTCTCTCTCTCTCTCTCTCTCTCCTCTCTCCCTCCCTCCCTCTCTCTCTCTCTCCTCTCTCTCCCTCCCTCCTGTCTCTCTCTCTCTCTCTCTCTCTCTCTCTCTCTCTCTCTCTCTCTCTCTCTCTCTCTCTCTCTCTCTCTCTCTCTCCCTCTCCCTCTCCCTCCTCTCCTCCCTCCCTCCCTCCCTCCCTCCCTCCTCCTTCCTCCCTCCTCTCTCCTCTCTCTCTCCTCCTTCCTCTCTCCTCTCTCTCCCTCTCCCTCCCTCCCCCTCCCTCCCTCTCTCCCCTCTCTCCCCTCCCTCCCTCCCTCCCTCTCTCTTTCTCTCTCTCCCCTCCCTCCCTCCCTCTCTCCCTCTCTTCCCTCTCTCCCTTCTCCCTCCTCCCTCCCTCCCCTCCCTCCCTCTCTCTCTGTCTCTCTCCTTCCCTCCTCTCCTCTCTCTCTCCCTCCCTCCCTCTCCTATCCCCCTCCCTCCCTCCCCTCCCTCCCTTCCTTCTCCTCCCTCCCTTCCTCCCCTCCTCTCTCTCTCTTCTCTCCTCCCTCCCTCCCTCCCCTCTCCCTCTCCCTCTCCTCTCTCCTCCCTCCCTCTCCCTCTCCCCCTCCCCCTCCCTCTCCTCTCCTCTCCCTCTCCTCTCCCCCTCCCTCCTCCCTCTCTCTCTCCCTCTCTCTCTCTCTCTCTCTCTCTCTCTCTCTCTCTCTCTCTCTCTCTCTCTCTCTCTCTTCTCTCTCTCTCTCTCTCTCTCTCTCTCTCTCTCTCTCTCTCTCTCTCTCTCTCTCTCTCTCTCTCTCTCTCTCTCTCTCTCTCTCTCTCTCTCTCTCTCTCTCTCTCTCTCTCTCTCTCTCTCTCTCTCGTTCCTTCTCTCCCTCGTTGGGCCCAAAGAATAGATGGGCTTTGGCGCATCTATTCTAAATCAAGTGATGCCAGGGCTAGTATGCTACCGAGTGGACTAATTATTCGAGATATCAAAATAGTTTTAACAATGCCAAACCCTTATCCTTCAAAAGATGGGTCCGGAACTAAATTAATCGTGAGCAATATTCCCCTTATCGTTCGTGAATTGCGAAATTGAAGGATTAGTCACCAAGGCATGACTAAAGGTGGAAATTGCAAATGGAGAGGATCCGGATCTGTCTGGCAATCTGACGGCTTGGTTGACGGGCCGCCGCTTTGTGTGGATTGAGCTACCAAAAAAACTGCCGGAAAGAGTTGAAATGGGGCCTTTCAAGCCAGCCTGCATTACAAAGAAAGAAATACCAGAAAAGCATGCAGTAGTGTCTAAAGAGTGGACATCTCTGAGCAACTGTCCCAACGAGGAAGTCTGCCTCATATGCAAAAAATGCAGGACACGTCAAAAAAGACTGTCCGGCTCAACACAAACAAAATGATACACAGATAGATATTGCCGAAAATAGACCCCGAGGCATTGATTCCAGCGGGGAATCAAGTCAGGTTGACACCCACCAGGCATTGATTCCAGCGGGGAATCTCACACCACCAGGCATTGATTCCAGCGGGGGAATCGAGTCAGGTTGGACACCTCACCAGGCATTGATTCCAGTGGGGAATCGAGTCAGGTTGACACCTCACCAGGCATTGATTCCAGTGGGAATCCAAGTCAGGTTGACACCTCACCAGGCATTGATTCCAGTGGGGAATCAATTGATTCCAGTGGGGAATCGAGTCAGGTTGACACCACCAGGCATTGATTCCAGTGGGGAATCATGTCAGTTGACACCTTCACCAGGCATTGATTCCAGGGGGAATCAAGTCAGGTTGACACCACCAGGCATTGATTCCAGTGGGGAATCAGTCAGGTTGACACCTCACCAGGCATTGATTCCAGTGGGGGAATCAAGACGTGGATTCCAGTGGGGAATCCAGGCGATGACCATGTAGAAAATGACGATAAAAAAAAAGACAAAAAGACGAACAAAAGAAATAATAAGCAGGGACACAAGGAGGTCAAAGGAGTTAAACAAACCGAAAAGACGAATACAGGAGAGAGACCACGAGGAGGAACAAAGCAAGACTCCCACAGAACTCATTTACGTCATTGATAACATGAACAAGGTCGTTAAGTGTTAAGAGACACAACCCTAGCCAAGCTAACGATGGACCTGACCATCCAGCACAAAGGCCACGGCATGAAGAGTGTAAAGACACACAACGATATCATAATTGAAAATAAAAAAGTACTTAAAACCAAGAACATGAACTATAGGAGTGGACATGGATTCACTTACAGTTCTGACTTGGAACGTGTGGATTAAGAAATAAGAAAAAAGAAATGCTATCATTAAACTTTTAAGAGAAAAGAATACACAATCATAATGCTACAAGAAACCTACCTAAAAGAAGAGAAACTGTGTGTTATAGAAGCACAGTGGGGAGGGACTGTACATTTACAAGCAGGAACAGAACATAGCGGTGGATTATTAACTTTGTTTAACAAAAATATAATTGGTAATATATCAGTAGTGCACAAGAATTCAAGATACATAGCATCTAAATGTAAACTTCAAGATGAGGACATGTTAATATGCAACGTTTATGCACCTTGCAATGTGAAAGATAGGGTTGTCTTTTTAAAAGAGCTGAAAGAAACTATGACTGACCATGCCAGAGCAAATGATGGCGTAAAAACAATAGTAGCTGGAGATTTCAACTGTGTTCTTAGTAACAAATTTGACATTTTTGCAGGCCAAAACATCCAAAAGAAAGCGTTAAAGACAGTCGAGGAAACAGTGACTGACTTAAGATTGATTGATGTATGGAGAAAGAATAATATAAACAACACACATGGGCAAGAGAAACCCCTTATACTGCTAGACGTCTAGATTATATATTTGCCGATGAAAGCATGATGCCCATTATAGAAAGTATAGACATCAGAACCCTTTAGTTTCTCAGATCACAGAGCAGTCGAATGCAAAATAGGTTTCTGGTCAAGTCTCCGCGACCCCTCATATTATAAACTGAATATTAACGTATTGAAAGACAAGCAATACATAACTCTTATACATGAAATAATGGAACAAATTATATGAACGAAGATATACGGACGAACATCTAGCATGGGAATACATTAAAAAGGAATTAGTAGAAATTAGTCAAAGTAATATAGCAGGTATAAAAAATCGAACAAGAAAAAATTAACCTTCTATCGCAAATAAACGAAATAGAAAATGGAAGTCGCTAAAGATCCACATAGTGAGAAACTTGGGACAAAACTACATATCATGAAGAAAGAACCGGAAATCATTCAAATGGAAGAAACCAGAGGTGCACAAATAAGATCTGGAATAAAATGGATCGAAGAAGGAGAGAAGTGTAATAAATTCTTTCTGAACTTAGAAAGGAGGAGATCCACCAATAACACCATAAATAAACTCAGAGGTGAAAATAGGGATCTATTTAAATCACTTGAGATATTGGAAACAAAAAAAAAATATTATAAAAATCTATACAAAGAGGAAAGAACAAAAGACATTATTCAGGCAACCAAAGCATTCACGTCTTCACTTCCAATACCAGTAATCCCAAATGCAGAAAAAGAATTGTGTGATCGGAGGTTACTGAAGAAGAAGTTTTAGATGTTATAAATAAATAGTATGAAGAATGGTTCTGCACCAGGAATCGACGGCCTTCCTATTGAATTCTACAAGCTATTTTGGCAGCATATCAAAAATCCTCTGCTAGAATCATTCCAGCAAAGCTTCCCTCTCTTCACTATCAGAGTCTCAAAAACTGGGAATCATAAGCTTACTACATAAAGGAAAAGATAGGACAGAGCTCAATAACTGGAGGCCGATTACCCTTTCTAATACCGATTATAAGATAATCGCCAAAGTATTCGCCAAAGGCTGCCGTCTGTAGTAGATAAAATCGTGCACATTGACCAGAAAGGTTTCATACCAGGCAGAAATATCACTGCTATGATTCAGGACATTGACGACATCTTGAAACAAAGAATACCACAGATAATCAAAATATACTTGTCTCTTTGGATTTTAGGAAAGCTTTTGACACTATATCAATTCCTTTTTTTTGGAATCAGTTAAAACATTGGATTTGGAGACGATTTTATGAAATGGATGAAGGTTTTGTTTCAGAAAGAACAGCTTCTGTTAAAAAATCAGGTTTTATCTCAGAAGAATTTAATGTAGAAAGAGGTGAGGCAAGGGTGTCCAATATCTCCACTCTTGTTTATTGTGGCTGTAGAGCTACTCGCCATAAGCATTAGACAAAAAAAAACATAAAAGGCATAAGTTATAATGAGGGAATAGAACCAATATAAATAAAACAATATGCAGATGATATGTCGCTATTTGCCAAAGGCATTGATGTCTCAAGAATGCATTAGATCAAGTTGAAATATTCTCAAAACTGTCTGGACTGAAACTCAATAAAGAAAAACCGTTAGCCACGCCATTACATTTTACCGATCCATTTCTTGCATAATGTATGGAATAAACACAGTAAATGAAATAAAAATACTAGGTATGTTTTTTTAGAAACAATGAACCCGCAATAAGCCTTGCAAAAAATTGGGATAAAAGAATTAACACAATTAAATATATATTGACGCAGTGGGAAAAAAGATTCTGTCAATAATGAGTAAAATTCAGATACTTAAAACGTTCGCTCTCAGTTACCCTATGTGATTAGAAGTGTATTGGTACTCCCGATGAAATTTTTATCAGACATAAATCGAATATTTTTCAAGTTTATATGGCAAAAAGAGATATACAAAACAGAAAAGCAATTAAAAAATAAAAAGAAGCGTTATATTCAGTCCTGTTGAAATAGGATGACTTAACATGCAAAATATTGGGCCGAGAAATTCATTGAATCAGAGGAAGGTTGGTTTAAAAATTTGATTGAAAAAATGTTATCACCCGTTGGCGGACTAACAGCTTTTGAAGCAAATGTTTCTCCGAAACAATTTCAAGGTATGTCCCTTATTCGCAATGAATTTTGGCTTCGGGTACTAAAGACATGGACAAAATATAATTTCGGCAAGAGATATAAAGAAAGAGAAGCCAATATTTTCCTTCAACCTTATTTAATAATAATAATGTAACTCATGCTGGTGGTTTTGCATATGCATTATCTTATAGTTAAAGGGTTGAAATATATCAAAGATATTTGCAATGGCGGAGCAATAATAGATTTTGAACAGTTCACTCAAAAATACGGTAATTATCCCGGAAGTATTAGGTTAATGGCTAATATACAATTCGCTACCAAAAGACTTCGACACGGAACTGTGACGATAAGCGCTAAGCTAATCCTTTTCAGAGGTGAACCAGTTGAAGAAATGGAAAAGGATTCCTAAAACTGATTAAAGGAACCGAAAGATCCCACACAGAAAATCTGTGGCTCCTAAGGTTTGACGCTCATATCACAGATAAACATTGGCGTTGAGATAAAAGAAATAAGATTGAAGAGCGCCTTGCAGTGGAAAATACTGAACACTATTTATCCAACAAATATTTTACCAAAATGGGAATCTGCAACTCCCCAGATTGTTCGTATTGCTCAGAAATGGATTATATAGAAATTTCTTTGTAGACTGCTCGAAAATAACAAATCTATGGAAGACCAATAAAGATAGACTTTTCTATGAAATTAGGTAAACAAATTGTTCTAGAAAGGAAGGACATATTACTTTTGATTGCAAGTAGTTTGCTAAACTGAAATTCAGGAGATAAATAGAATATTATTGGTAGCTAAAAATGACAGTGTCAAAGCACAAATATGGAGGAGAGGGAAATCTGATCGAAATATTCAATTTCAACGCAAAATTAAGAAATATTGATTCTAACCTAATATTTTCGTCAGTTATTTTTTTCTTCTGTTTTTCCTTTTTGGTGGGGGATGAGGGGATGGTTGTTATTCGATGTTTTGTCC
>JAXRKP010001081.1:110000-120000 GCA_037039925.1 Doris montereyensis | reverse complement strand
ATCAAATAAAAAAATCAAGCCCAATTTGCTTTTGTATGAGTAAAGTATTCTTTGCCTCTTTATTTTCATTGGTCTGTGTGCTTTTACTGTTTTGTTTGTTTGTATGCTCCTTGTTTCAATTCGGTTTGTTCGTGCTTGTTGTTGTTGTTGTTGTTGTTTTGTTGATGATGATGTTGTTGTCGCTTTTGATGTTTTGATAAAAGTTGGTCTTGATGTAGTGTTATTGTTTTGTTTCTTTTTTCGCGTTGTTATTGTTGTTGTTGTTGCTTGGTGGTTGTTGTTGTTGTTGTTGTTGTTTTGTTTGGGGTTTTTTGCAGGGAAAATTTTTTTTTAATTTGGCGATTGTTTGTGTCGTTTGGGGTCTGATCTTGTTGTTATTATCTTTTCATGGGTTGGAGTTGTTTTTTGTTTTTTGAGGGCGTGGCCGGGGGGGGGGTTGAGTGTCGTTATGATTTGCTTACTGTTTGCTTTAGGTTGTTGTTTTTTTTACTTTATGGTTTGTTTGGTTTTGGGGGGAGGAGGGGGAGGCGGGGTGGAGCTTTAGGTTGGGTTCTTTGGGGTTTTTTTGGTTTGGATATTATCAAATTCAATAATCAATATAAAACTATCAAGCTCAAAAATGGGGCAGTCAAGTCAAATGTAAAGCGGATTCTTTTGCGTGAGTGTGGAGTTGAGGGTGATCTGAATACACGCATGTGTGTGTAGGTGAAGTGTGGGTGTGTCTTTTTGTCTGTTTGTGTATGTGTTTATGTGTGTGTCTGTCTGTGTGTCTGTTTGTGTGTATATGTCTGGGGGTTTTTGTGTAGGTGTCTGTTTTTCATGTGTGTGTGTGTGTACATGTTTTTGTTGGCACGTCAGAACACGTATCTCGAGTATATGTGTATCCTGATTAAATGTTTGATTAGTATGAGTGGGTGTCCCATTCTCTTTACGGCCCGTCTATTCATAATTAGACTGGTTGACACATAATAATGTTTTCTTATCTGGTCATTGGGATGTTGAAAATAATATCAGTTACCCCAACCCCCCCACCACCACCGCCCGCCCCCTCCCCCCCCCCCGCGCCCCCGTTATCGCTTACTTAGAGGTCGGAGTTGGTGGGGACTGCTGGTAGGCCCTATTCTTTTCCTCACTTCTTAACTACTTATATTCTTCATTGCTACATGAATTACCTCTAACTTCACCTGAGACCATCGCATATAGTGGGCGTGTTAAATGTCAATGAAACACACACACACATACACACAAAAACAACGAGAAAAAATCTTACTTAGCATTGCTAAGAGGCCTTGTCGGCACGGGTTTGTTGTCTTGTGAACGCCCATTTAATTACCGTCGATATACGCATATATGACATATTGTTGTTATGTGCAATCTTTCTTTTAAGATGTGCGCACAATGGAGAAAAAGGTTCGCACACGCGAGAAATATCTGCGCACATCCACGGGGAAAAAAACACCACGCGCAAAAAAAATAAAAATAAAAAAATATTATATATATTTATTCGCACATAATTGGGATTATTTCGTCAAACTTTGCAAAACACCGAATAAAATTAAAATGTTCCCCCGAGATCACCTTAGTTGTGGAGTGTGGATAAAATCAAACATTAAGAAAAAGCAAATCAAAATTCTGATTGCACCTATGATATATGTCCATTCTAAATATAATAGATGAGGTTTTTAACTCTAAGCAAGAAGCAGCCTGGGCATTCGCTTGTTCCCCAAAACTCCATGCACTATTTGGGGTCCAAGATCTCCAAAAGCTCAAAGTTTGTTTGGATTGGGTTTTTTATCATTGAAAAATACTCGGCCCAATATTTTAATGAAACGAAATAGCTGTGATAAAATGTGAAGGTTGAGTCCATCTTTCACGGTCAAACGTTGGGCATATGACAAGGCAGCCCCAAAATAATCATGACTCATAAGATAAATAATATAAATGCGTGCGTGCCTGTAAAAAACGTGACACAGGACTTACAACTACTTATCAGCTGTTTACAACCCGAATTCATACTCAAGAGTAAAAGTAGGTTTACTTCTTTAAAGATAAACAACACAGCATCACATACCAATACACCATGTAAAAGGTAATTTTAAAAATTTTAGACTGGTGAAAATAGTTTTACAAAAAATGTATTAATAAAGATGTAAGCTGTAAATAACAGAAATGAGCCACAGTAAAGTGAAGTCAAAAGTGATATGACATTTGAGAACTGCGGATTTAATTATTTATTGCGATTTGGCTTTTCCATATCTTAAGATAAGTTATTTACTTTAGATTCATTATTTAATCCTAACATTTGTATAATTTTCACACCTTTATTGTGTATATTAATGTTTTACATTATTGATGCCAGGTGATCACTGAAACATTGAACCCAAAGAAATGCTCATAACTATTTTGTCATGCACCAATCTCCCTCAAATTTGAACACAACCATGCGTATCCATCAGGATTGGTTTCAATATCAACAACAACAAAAAACATTGGTTAAACCGTAATAATAAGCATGGCTACAGCAAAACAACATTATACTGGCGAGCAACCTTGACCTATATTAACACGAAATCGTTTAGACAAATCTAGCCTTTGCTTTCAAAACAGTTTTGGAATTGACTCCCGCAGAGAAAACAAATGATATACCAAGTAAAATATTATTTTGATATGGTTTGTAACTTTCAAGCGCTTCGGGTGTATAGAAAACAAAAAACAAAAAGAAGAAAAAATGGGACAAGGAAAGTACCTGACTTGAAAGTGAGGATTGTCGAGAATGTTGTAGCAATTGAAACATCAAATCATAATGACCCCACGAAATCGATCCGTCGTCGAAGCAGGGAGTTAAACTTTGCAAAAGAATATTTAAGAAAACATTTGAAAATTGAAATAAGCTTAAATTGTTACTGAATTCAAATCAACCAAAGAATGAGAGGTGCGAACGCTGAAGATAGGGTTACTATGAGTCGTTGGTTTCTTGCAAAGATCCAGGAAGACAATGTGTGGCTTAGAGATGAAGCACGTTTTTACATGAATGGGTACATAAACACCAAGAAATACATTATCTGGGGTTCATCTAAACCAGGGGAAGTTTATTCTCCCGGCTTCATGACCTGAAAGTCACCGCCTGGGTTGCCATGAGCCGCTAGGGTATAATCGGTCCTTATTTCTTCTTGGGCGAAGACCAAAACACACTGACAGCGACCTCTGTTTGCTACATAGCCATCTTAAATTAAACCCAGAGGGAAACTAGGAAGGTTTTAGAAACAAGACAGAGAGGAAACCAGTAGTTCCAGCTAGATGGGGGCCATGCACCACACGCAAACGCTGCCAATGTTATCATAAGGCTTGAAAGATCACTTTCGGAAGCAGAATCATCAGTGCCCCATAGTCCCGACCTCAACCCCTTATATTAGACTATCACCTGTGGCACTTCCTCAAGGATGAGATGTGTGGAACAGCTTTTAATCACTTAATGATTTGAGAAGCACTATCACTAGATATGCGAGAAGAACCCGAAAAGAACAGTGCAAGAATGTGGATGACAATTTCATTTAAGATAGTGCATCAGCCGGAATGGGAGACATATTATAGAACAAGCGCTGTAGTTTCAAGGTAAATGCGAATATCTCGATAGAATTTGACACAATCATTTCAGATGGTATTGGCTTCTTGCTCTATCTTTTTAAAAAATAGAATTGTAAGGATTATACAAAGAGATAAGTAAGTTTAAAAAAGAAAATGAAATCAAATGTCAAGAATCTTCCGGTGCAAGCATAATCTTTCGACGTCAGAGCCTCTAACTCTAAATATAAAGCAATGGATTCAGGTACGAGACCCAATCTGGCAAATTATGGCACAGATGCCCATAAACTAGAATAGATTTGGAACTGATCGCATCAAGCGGTAAATATCCACTACAGACACATACACATCGCTCAAATTAAGCGATATCCTCAACCACTAAGAGATATTCTAAATCGAGTTCATCTTCTCTTTGCGGATCTACATGTCGATGTCTCCCGTGTACTTTGCTCACAATACTGCCTGTTTCTATTTTTCTTCCGCGTTCATGCACTAGAAATATTCTTAGATTTCCTCTACCATAAGTTCTTCTTTTCTGTTTTACTAATACTTTAATGACGTACACCTCTGGCATCACCATTAATTACATAATATGCGACTGAGATTTGAGATTGAAAAGAAGACAGGGAGTTGAGAGAAAATTGAATGTTGTTATAACGGGGAAGAAATAATTCTTACGTAGGAATTCTGTACAACATACGTCTTGATTTCAACTTTTTTTGAAGGCAAAGAAGGAAAGTAGACATTTTTTTGTGGGGTTAAGACTGATGTCAACATTCAACATCTAGATCTATTAACAACCTGTTAATAATAGTTCTCTAGGCTAATGTTGCAGTTGCATGATATGGCTAGGCATGTCTACACATGGTAGTAGTGACTAGTAGAGGCCTTTCAATGCATTCATGGCGGGTAAAATAAACTGTTTTGTTCAATCATATTTCTTTTCTTTTTCCCCCTGCATGTAAACAAAGAAAAAACGCAAAATCCCCTGCAAAAAATATAAACAACCTCAAAACAACACAAATAATGCAAACAGCCGTAATAATGATATTATTTATTCTATCGACAGTAGCTGATCGGGGAAATGATGAGTATACAAATACATTGCCTCCCTTTTAACATCGCCTGACGCAACATGTCACACTGTCACCCAAATTATAGTAAAATACAGAGTACAGATGCTTTCAATAGCTCAGTGACCCGTCGTCGAAATAGGCCTGGATAAATGATGAATGCAATTGATAACTTATCATGGAAAATCGAACCACGCGGTGCTATCTGTGAAATTTGCACAATACATGTGATGTCACTCCACAAAAGTGGAAATGGCTAAAGTTGCAAATCATGTCTCCGGCCAGATTCATGTGAAATGCTACATAAATCGGGAAAGTGCCAAACAATGGCCTAGTGCAGGGGGTGTGGGTGGAAACAAGTAAAAATATCACGATTTGAATTGCCCTTGAAAGCCGAAGATCATTTGTAATGTGTAACTTATTTGGGGACCAAGTATGCAATAAAGGCTTGAACAATATTATATATTTCTTCCCATATAACCCCTTTTCTATAAAAAAAAAATAACAATAATAATAATAACAATAATAATAATAATAATAATGATAATGACAATGAAAGAAGATAATAATGATAATAATAATAATAATAATAATAATAATAATAATAATAATAATAATAATAATAATAATAATAATAATAATAATAATAATAATAATAATGACAATGATAATAATGAATAATAATAATAATAATAACAATTTTATAATAATAATAATAATAATAATAATAATAATAATAATAATAATAATAATAATAATAATAATAATAATAATAATACTAATAATAATAATAATAATAATAATAATAATAATAATAATAATGACAATGATAATAATAATAATAATAATAATAATAAAAATAATAATGATAATAATAATAATAATATTATAATAATAATATTAATAATAATAATAAAATTAATAATAATGATAATGATAATGATAATGATAATGATAATGATAATAATAAATAATATAATAAGAATAATAGTAATACATCTAATGATAATTATCTATAATGACGTAGGTTCGATCATGTAAGTCAAATATTACGCGGAATCAGATTTTTATGCGGCAACCCAGAATCTTGAAAACTTGCATACTCAGTCAAAATTAGGTGTTAAGTTGCGTGGGCCTATTCATTTTCTTAGTCTATTTGAAAGGTTGAAGATATATTAGGTTCATTTTATAAATCATACATGTGAACAAAAGAAGAAGCGGAAACGAACTGCTTAAGACCCCAGATCTAAATGCTGTTCAATTTCTATATACATGTCTGTGCTAAAGACGCATTCGATTCAAAACCTAGACGCGGAACCGCCAGCATGTAATATATTAGATCTAAAGCTTTAAGTCATGCCCGAAAGAAAAAGAAACCTTCAGACTAAAAGAAACAAAAGGACAACAAGACAAAATAAGGAACAATTAAATAGGTTGGCGAGTTCAAATGCATTCAGCAGAATCATAATGTAGAATTGGATGTGCCTCTAGATCTAGAACATAGGCCACTAAAGATTGACTCCTCAGCTAGTCACAATGAAGATGAATAGAAAGTAAACGTACTTCAATGTCGTTATGGCCAATAAAGCCAGAGATTATTTCGGTTTCAATTGCGTGAAGCGAAACAGGTGATAATAAACACTTCCTGGACAGGCGCTAGTCTGATTAGTTTTTGTTTAATATTTCCTGCGCCCTTGGGTCGAAATAAGTATCCCCATTGTATTCCTCGTGTAATTCTTTCCTATAAAAATGTGCGTTCAACTTTAAAAACAATGTACAAAAATAGAGAAGGAAACACAAACCATACGCGGTTAAGAGAAACCAAGAATATTTTTTTCAATTAAATTAAACACAACGGAATTATATATATATATATATATATATATATATATATATATATATATATATATATATATATATTATATATATATATGTATACTTTTTTTTGTAATACCGTGTGGGGATTCAATTTTGATTGACTGATAAGTGGTTGTGTTTTGACCACATCGTCTTACGTACTACGTCACGAAGACTGTCTGAAATTTCGCCCTATGAAACTGGAATTATATGTGACTTTTGGTTAGTGAATAATCGTACATAGATAGATTTAGGTCAATCTAGGGCTACAATTATTTTATGTAGATCTTTTGGTCGATGCGATTCGGTAACATTAGACTGATTGATCTCATGGACGTCGCATTTTGTTATCGAAATCAAACTCGATTGAAGTTTTTGGTCAAAACCTAGACTCACAAAAACGCCCGCACAAAAAAAAACAAACACAAAAATACAAGAATACAAGATAACCACGAACGTATGGAGATTGATTGATGATAAAATCTATCAATATATGGTATGAACCAAGCATGCTGGGACCCTAGGTGGTACCAAGTACGATTATTACATCGGGTCAGCATTTGATACTGAGATTAGCCAGTTAGGCGTTACCAAAACTATTCCAACATTTTAATCATAAAACCTGTTCAAAAAGGCGGCTTAGGTGAATGAAAATTCTACTCAAAGGACGGGAAAACAAGAAAAATTTCAATAATTATAACGTCACTTCTGGTAGAAAACTCTTCTCAAAAAATGATGTGGGGATAATTAAAACCTACATGTATGCAAAATGTGGTTACTCTTAGTGGCTTTGGTTGCGCAGCCTTTGGCGAACAAAGAACGACCAACTCAGAATTATATATTACAAGCATATTATTACACCCAGTAGTACTAAGCACGATTATTAGATCGGGTTTGTATTCAATTCTGAGGGTACGCAGGGAAGGCGTGAAGGTACTATTCAAGTTTTAATTACCCAGTATAACCTGTTCAAAATGTCGAGGATAGCTGAATGAAAATGATACTCACAAAGACAGGAAAAGATGAAATCTACATTAATTCAACGTAATTTTCAAACAAAACCGATCTGGGTGATTTATAGTCTTATATCAAAATACCTTCTGTTACTCCTTCTCCCCCCTCATCAACAGAGTCTTTGGCGAACAAAGATTGACTAACTCATAATTATATATATAAATAATATATAATCATGTAGACATACTGGTATATATATAATAAAAACAGAGATATATATATATATATATCGAGATATAGGTTTCCTGGTTTAAGGCTGTCGCCTGGGACCGCCGTTGGCCCATCAAATAGGTTTGCGTAGGATCTTGTAAAGAACGCATTTTCTGTTGTTTATAAAACAGACCTTCAGGCCTATACAACAGTGTCGGTGAAGAATGGCTGTTCGCTGTCTGTATGCCGAAGTAACACTTGATGACCTTGAAATTACATGTGTGTTTGATAAAGCCACCTAAAAGTAATACTTATAAACTGGCAGTTGGTAGAGACACACTGTCAGGGGAATCTTTAACCTAAAGACCTAGAAAGAATAACAAATCAACGAATATGACGTCAAACGGAATTTCTTTTCCTTTATGTTGGAATTGAGCTCGTTTGTTCTTCAATGATGCAAATCGATTGATGACTCTTTGGTTTAAAGTATTCATATTCCTTATTAAACCCTTGTGAACTGACATTTAAAACAATTAAAGCATTTAGTTGATCCTGTCCCATAGTGTTTTGGATATATGTTGTTATTCGTTTGTCATATATTTGAAAGCATTGACCATATGGGTTGAACTACATTGATACTTCTTAACTATTTCTTTCAAATGTTTCACGTCCGCGCGACCACTTTTTGACCAAATGCTATCGCCTCCAAATAATAAACAATAGAAGCAAAACAGCAAGCGCTTTTTCTACTACGCTAATAGTCAACCATTTGACAGTATCATACGTAGACGGGTTTCGAAAGCCGAAAACGCGATGTCTTTCAGTTGATGAGGTCCTAAATGTTTTATTTGTAGCTTATCCTCATGCTTCAAACTTTTGAAATTATTTTTAAAAAAGAAAAATCTACCTCATTCACCATTAAATTAATAAACACAGTAATTACAGTAATCATTATGAGCACACAGATCTATAAATTATTATAAATTTATCCACGATAAGACTCTCAGTAACAAGTACCATCTCACTGCCGTGATCTGTTTGTAATTAGATCTACATACAACAATTATCGACTAGGCAGCTGCGCTAGGCATTACGCTGGCAGGTAAAAAGTCAATTATCAATCTTTTTTCAATTCTGAATTTCAGAATTTTTAAAAGTTTAAAATACAACTTAAAAACTGATAATTTTAATTGATATTAGTCTACAATTCGATGTTAATTCATAAAATGTTAATATACATGAGTAAAGCTGAAAGATTAGGACTTAAATTGTAAACCAAACAAATAAAATACATAACTTTTGCCAGTTTTCATTTACGCATGCCAATGCGCCATACTTTGGACACTGATCCAAAGTGTCCCAAACCATTCTTACCTGACTTATATTTCAGCCTTTACTTTGACCTACATTGGTTTCTCATTACGTAGTGAAAATGATCAGCTCTTGAGGACACAAACGCAAAATGTCCCCTCTAAAAAATAGACTCACTCTCACCACTCGCTTAGCATGTCCCGTTATCTGTCCCGTCGCATCACGTGATACCTCTTATCAGGCTTTGTCTAACTAGCTTATATCTAGATCTATCTACGAGAACTAGCATTGTAGGTTTTCAGCGCCTTCAATAAATTTGTGTTATATTCATTCTAGAGTTATAATATGAAAATTTATTTAACATTGGAGATTAAATTGTTGATCTGTCAGGGAGGGCATTATATGGCAAATCTTCCCCTGTACACTACACACCTAAATTGACACGGTCAAATCTATAAGTATATATATCCATACCTTGGTTTATAAAAAGACGAAAAGTAAGCTGCAATCGAAACATTGCAGGTTGGGGGTTGGGGAAGGTTGGGATGGAGAAGCGTTTCGGGGTCAGTTATGGTGACATTGATAGTATAGTGTGTGCCCGACTATGATAGTCCTTCCCTATATTTAAACTCTAGGGTTATCTCGGAGTAGGAGACATTATGGTGAATCCGAAGAAGGAACATCAGAGACAACAATACTTACAACAGATTACTCAGACAACACTACAAAATCAGCTACAGCAAGATCTATATTATGTAGATATATACTTACATTTTTGTTAAGAGAAAGAGAGGAAAAAGAAGGAGAAGTTGGAGGAGGAGCAACAGGAAAAGAAGAAGAGGAAAAAGAAAAAGACGAGTACGACGAATAATAGGGCATGTGTTATCTTACCCACGAAATCACGGGAACTCTACTAGTCAATTATAAAATGTCATTTATAACCTTTACAAAAAAAGTTGAGACCAATTGGTTGAGAATTAAGACGGACCACATTTCAACATGTTTGTATTTAT
>JAXRKP010001081.1:2500-97500 GCA_037039925.1 Doris montereyensis | reverse complement strand
CTTCTATACTTAGAGATAAGGCAGCCAGCCTCCCTTCTTGCATGTGTTCTGATGAGGTACTGAAGAGCAGATAAGGATGCAGGGGACCAAATGGACAGGAATTCGACAGGCAGCCCAAAACAGAGTGCGATGGCGAGGTGTCGCCAATGGCCTATGCTCATCCCAGAGCTACGGGCCTAAGTAAGCGAGTAAGTAAGCATCTTCGTCATTGGGTAGCTTCTTTCTTGTGAGTTGTAGCTGTCTTGTGCAGGGTAATCAGTACAAGTATATGGTAGCATTTCCTTTGCAGCTTCTTCATATCTTTCAAATTAATTATCGCATAAAGTGCACAGTTAGTCAGCACATTATACATGCAGATGTGCACAGGTTTTTAATTCATATCTTCATTTTGTAGAACTTGGTTTAGTCTGTGAAAGTTCTACACAATCGCATTTTTAAAAAAGTCAACATAAAACGAATTCTAGCTCTTGTATCCTATCTGCAATACCATTTGCTTCACTCCTAGCGTATCTCTCTTGTGGCTGTTCTTAGGCTTTAATATGTTCTAATGCTTCTAAAATTTTATGGAAAGCTTTCAAAATTGCTGCTGTTGCCATAGCATCTGAATTTTAAGACGTTTTCACTTCCATAACAATTGTCCACCGGCTGCTTGAGGCTGACAAAAGAAAGTATAGAGTAAACTGCACTGCGGAGAATAAATCAACTGCCTTTGGACACCAATCAACGGCATGTTAGCCTACCAATTTTAGTGTATGAGGCCCACATGGCACATGTATGTATATCAAACTTGTATGTTTTGTTTTTTAAAGAAAAAATAGACTGCCTCCCTTATAGTCCAGGACCGATAGCATTTTAAATCAAACTACATCTAATTGCTTTTTATTGCTTTATTGCTGAAATATGTTCATGGCATGTCTACGAACTCACAACTAAAAGTTTACCAAAAACGGCGTTGTGGAACATTGTTTAATTTTGATTTGACAATGTGAAAATACGTCTCATAACACTACTCGGCCAAGGGCACCATACTACGCGAGACGCTGTCCTGTCACCCGCGTCACACAGACAGACAGACAAGCAGACAAGCAGACAAACAGACGGAGAACCGAGAAAATAGACGAAGGGAACAGAAGAGGAGGAAGGAACTCAACCGACTTTTTGACAGAATAATTGACTATTTTTCGAGAATATCTTTGAGCGTTTGAAAGTGAAAGCAAAGACCTTAAGCATGCCACCAAAGAACACACCAGGATCCAAGCAGTTCGTGCACGATTCGTTACAAGAAAAATTTCCTTTACAATTACAGTTCGCTCATTGGCTGACATTTTGAATAGGCTAGGATGTTACTCTTCTTTCAAAGGAGTCCGCAAGTTTGAAATAGAACATAATACAGATTGCAAGGGAAATGGTCAAAATGAATAAGACATGAAATGACATAATTTTTCGAACAGCGCACATGTACTGTCTGCTTGCTGCAGTAGTATTCTTTTTATCTGCAAGTTTGAAATCAGCGCTTCATGTAAATGTTGATCAAATTACAAAAGAGGGTCATATCCATTTTATTACAAACAACGTTGACCATTACCTACGGACTACTCTCGATTCTATGGTGTAGCAGTAGCAGCATAACACACAGTCTAAACTGCTCAATTGGGTGTGTAGAATGTCAGAAGGACACGCAACGAAATATAACGTTGATTAACAAGAGACGTAATAAACAGAGACATATTCTGTATGAAGGTGACATTATATAACTATCATTCAAAAGAAATGTGATGTATTGTAAGGCGGTTTGGTGTTTTCTTTTACACCGTGCTGGGAATTTTTTCTATTTAGTTGTTATGTATGAAAGTGACGACGTTTTCTAGTTATAATAGCATGTACTGTTAATAATAAAACTACGGTTACATCAAACGTTGTCTTCTTATGACATATTATTATCTCGCATTTAATAAGTCAGCGATGGCAGCAGTCTAGTTGTTAGGCAGCCTGACTTCTGCGATCCTGCTTTCAATTTCAAATCTTGACAATGCTATGGCTGACGTTGTGCTCATCGGGAAATGTGCTTGGCACGCTTTTCTCCATTATGATCATGACTTTATTGTTTTGTCCATAGATTTAAACACTATTTAATGCCCTTTTAACACGATCAATGCTTACCTCTGTCATTTGTGTTATTGTTATTTCTAATCATGAATATTCTTTATTTCATCATCCTATACGTTTTCAACTTTTTTATTCCAGACAGAATTTCTTTTTCCTAAACCGTATTTAAAACAAATAATTGTATATTTCAAATTGTATTCATATTTGTCCGTAAACGTGCTTATCTATCATTGCTGCCTTCAACAAGAGGGAAAGCACATCTTCGTTGTAATATCGTATAACATCTAATTCAAGTTTTGTTTGATTTTGTTCATCAACATCCACAACTAAGGGGATCTTAAGGTTTTTGGTAGGATTTTTAGCCTGTACTGCCTTTAACGTACACATGAGTTTTGTGATCTGCGCACGGGACCTCCTTTGTATCGTTCGTCTCCGATGAAACTAGGTGTCGATCCGCCTACCTAGATGGGGGAGGGGAGGGGGAATTTACCCGAAAAACTCCAGTAAAATGTTTAACATGTCGGGCCGCAAACCCGTGACTTTTTGGTTGCAAGGCCCAACCTTGCTTTTGGACCATCATGTCCCCTTAAGTTCAAGGAGATAAATTATTATCACCTCATTTACCAATGTAGTGAAAAAGAAGACAAAATTAACAGTTTTGTGGTTGTAGGCTTTTGTATCGCTCACTTTTTGTTGGTTACACAACACTTATCACAGACCAGTATTTGTGCTGTTTGCCACTTGTTGGGATTGTGGTTATTTCAATTAGTCAGAGTTACGTTGTTGTACATGTAATGGCTGAAAACACACGGATACACCTATGGTACACACACACACACACACATACACACACATACCCATGCACAACGCATCATAACGCCACACACATACGCAACACACACACACGCATACATATACAGTATCTAATATAAAGTCATATAATCTCCTTCTTTATGATTATCCCAATCAACCGAGAGCTTGCAATATGATACGTTTCGAACTCATGTATATACCTTGACCTTTGACCTATTGATATTGACCTGAGAAGGTAAATGGATGTATACATTGTATGGTTAAACTTCTAGGTACATGTATATCTTATAGCTAATTTGCACATCTTGACATTTGACATATATAGGTTGACCGAGATGGTAAACGCATACATATATCCCAATACTAATGTCTAATGTATATTTGTATAAAAGTTAATATACTTTAGTTGAATGTTTATGTTTTAAAAGATGATCATATCAATTAATATAACTTTTGATTCGCCTTTGTTGCGCATTTATCTTTATAGTATATTGAAACTTGGTGCATTTTCAACAAATCTCATATGAAATTGTAAAAACACAATTGTGTTACTAATTTGCATATCGTGATCTTTGACCCTGAAAAATCCATATTTAACACCTCCAATTTTGGTAAAATTTTAGTATGTTTAACTCCACATATTTCTGCTTTAGAAAATGCTAAAAACAATATTGCAAAAGCAATTTGTTTGTAGACTAAGTGTTTTTCAAAATGTAGGGGTCACTTTTATGTCATCGCTACGCTTAGCATCGCTGCTAACAAGTCTGCGATGTTACAATAGTCCAGAACCGATAGCCCAAAAAGTGCCAAAGTTCAAACAAATTGCTTCACATAAGTACTGCAACACCTGATTTGCCACGTCATCATATCTTTTTAAGTTAGAGCAGAAAAATAAAGTTCTAACTAGGCCCTTAGGGCCCATTGAGCCGGAGCTCATCCCGGTGTCGATAACGTGGTGGAACAGGTGATAATAATCACCTCCTGAGCAGGGTGCTAGTCTGTCGCAGGTTTTTACTCCCAAGCCTTTAGGTAGCCTACCTTAGTACAGCACTTAACTGATCGATACGTACTAGATCTGCTGTTGAATCAACTGACAAACTTAAGGTAACCAGAAGATTTTACTTCGTCAACAATAAGCACAAGGACATTTTGTGCCATTAGTTGAATGAGTTCCTCACGAGTGGTTTTGGACAGGTAAGAAGTATTTCATTTGCCAGAATTTCCATGTTTCAGAATGTGGCATGCTAGAAGTGGATCAAACAGGCTTATGAGTTCAAGCAGCCCCTAAAAATGTTCATTTTGCAATGACCCAAACCTCTTTTCTGTTCCTCCAAAAGCCAGGCTACGTTCAGCTAACGTACGAATAACAGGTATGACACGCGTGAAGACATGTTCCAAGTACTGAATTATTTGTTTCTCCAAATGTTTCTCCAACCCCGCGCTTTGCCTGCGTGTTAAGTAGGTTAACATGCTTTTGCTTCTTGATTATCAATTACGATATTATTTCGCCAGTCACTGAATCTTTCTCTTATAACGAAATACGAGAATATTTTAGGAGCGAACAGTTTACAACCAAAAGAGTAAACTGATCATGCTCATGGTGAACCACACTCTCTTGTTTTTCTCACCCATTGGCGCCACTACTGACATACAATGTTCCAGTAAGATTTGTCAAAAGGTCCATTATGGTGTTGACAGTCACTGGGTAAACGTGCAATCCAATAAGCCGCATCAACGGAAGAGAAATAAAGCCACAACATTGAATCCTTTTCTACGTTGTGATGTACTCCATTTTTGCAGACAGATTAATTTCAGCGCCGTCACCATGATCCACTAAACTTTCATTTACAGTAATAGATATTTATTTCAGCCCCAGAATGTATTGTAAAATAGCTTGAATCAACATTTGCAGTAAATGTATCAAAAGAATTTACAGCCGGGCAGTGGGCAGGTAAGCACCTGTACGGGGAGTAGATCATCCCGCCCTTCACGAGTCTCCTATTGCCTTGCAGGCAGGTCTTGGCTGACCAAAGCCTAAGGGAGTTAACCCTGAAAGAAAACATCCTGCTGCCTTGCAGTCCGGTCTTGACTGACCAAAGGCTACGGGAGTTAACCCTGACAGAAAATAACAACCTGCTGCTTTACATGCTGGTCTTGAATGACAAGGCTAAGGGAGTTAACCCTGACAGAAAATAATAAGGCCTGGTAGGGGGCCTCAAGGTGGCAGCCCCATCATCTACCTAGGGTACAATGGGCTAATCCCCTGCTTATCCAAAACAACCTGATTCAAAGTAATATATACAATGATATACCCTACTTGAACTTTCGAAGACGACTCTGGAAAAGTACCCGGACTGTGATTTTTGGAACATGGAATGTTAGGGCAATTAATGGAAAGGAGTTAAGGGATATCGCTACTTAGCGTACGAGGAAAAGTGTATGCCAGGATTCTGGAAATGAGACTAAGGAAAAGAGTAGAGGATCAGATTGAAGAACATCAGAGTGGAGTTAGATCAGGAAGAAGTATACAAGATTACATATTTACAATTAGACAAATAGTAGAAAAATTTCTTGAAAGAAACATTGACTTGCATCTGTGTTTTATTGACTTAGAAAAAGGCATTTGACACTGTGAGGAGGGACGAACTATGGCATTCTTTAAAAAGAACACAACCTAGAGCAAAATTTAATAGAAGTCATTAAAAGTGTTTACAATAAACCAACATGTGCAGTGAGAGTAGCTGGAAATGTATCTGAAGAATTTGATGTAGACATAGGAGTAAGACAGGGTTGTATCCTAAGTCCTCTTTTGTTTATCACATTTATGGATTCATTTGCAAAGGCATCCTCAAACATGAAGAAAAGGAATGTAGGTATGTGGAAGCTCAAACCAGTAAATGTATCAATGCTTTCATTTGCTGATGATTTACTTCCGTTTGGAAAATCAGAAAGGGACCTCCAGTCAAATATCAACATAATGAATAATGAATTAAATAAAAGAGGAATGAGAGTAAATTCAAAGAAAACCAAAACAATGCTAGTAACTTGGGAAGCTAAAACACAAAATCTTAAATTAGGCAGGGAGAATTTAGAACACGTTCAAAGCTACAATTACTTAGGAGTAATGATTAACTCAGAGGGAAAACTAAGAGAAGAAATCAGCCAGAGAATCAAAAAGGCAAAGTGCAATATATAACCATCTAGGAAAGGAATTTGTATGTAAACAAGAATTGTCAACAATAACCAAAATGGCAGTATACAATACAGTTGATTGTCCTATCTCCTCTATGACAGTGAAACCTGGACCTTAAACAGTTGGGAATACAGTAGAGTGCAAGCAGCCGAAATGAAATATCTAAGAAGAGTAGTAGGGAAAACTAAAAGAGACAAAATCAGAAACACAACAATAAGAGATCAAACCTAAGCAGATAGCATAAAAACTAAGATAGAAATGAATCAACTGAGATGGTTTGGGCATGTTAACAAAATGGATGATAATAGAATAGCTAACTCAGTATACAGTGCTAAAACTCAAGGTAAAAGACCAAAAGGCAGACCTCGGAGAGAGTGGGAGGAAGATATAAAAGAGGCATTAACGAAAAGAAATTAACTTTCACTGAAGCAAACAGAAAATGTCAGGACAGGACAGCCTGGAAAAAGATCATTTCGGGCATCTAAAACCCATACACCGGAAGGTAGAATGGGAGCTGATAAAAAAAGAAAGAAAGAAAGTTAGAATTAGCTGAAGAAATGGAAAAATTCGTTATATACATTTTGGATATTACAGAAACAAAGAAAAAAGGACAAGGAATAGAAAATGTAGGACCAAATCATACTTTAATCTTCTCAGAAGTAGATGTCAAAGATAGAGCTAGAGCAGGAGTAGGCCTCCTAATGCATAAAAGACAAGAAATGCTACTAGAAAGTTGGAAATTTGTATGCCCACGGCTATTAGAGGTAAATATTAAACGAAAAGGAAGAGAACTTAAATTATTAATACCTTATGGACAAAACGAAGATGCCACCAGAGAAGAAAAAGATATCTTCGAAAATAATTTTCAAATAGCTGCAGAGAATCTCAAACTCAACAGGGATTAATGGTTTTAGGAGATTTAAACGCTAAAGTAGGCAACAATGTAGAAACATCAGGAGGATTAATACGTAAAGAAGGAGAGACAACAACTTCTCCGAATGGAGAGAGACTAATAGATTTTTGCCTAAAGAATAACAGTAAATGAAGACAAATGTGAACAAGTCAATCATAGACTACATAATAGTTACCAGCTCCCTTTTTTAGAGTATAATGGATGCCAGAGTAAGCAGAGGAGCTGAAATATTTAGCGATCATCGCCTAGCGATAGCCAAAATGAGATTATTAACTGAAGAAAACAAACAGAAAAGAAAAGAGAAGAAAGCTACTAAACTCAAAACAGAAGAACTAAATAAACCAATAGTAAAACAAATGTACCAATCTAGGATAAAAAGATCTATCAGTGAAAGGCAGATGGATCTGAAGGAAAACACAATAGAAGAAAAATGGCAAATATAGAAAGAAACACTCTTCAGTTGTACTGAAGAGGTCTGTGGTAAGAAACACATTAAAGGAAATAGGAAAAGAACAGCATGTTGGAATGAGAATGTCGAGACTAAGATCAAAGAAAAAAAAGATGCCCGGAAGAAATACTTGCTAACAAAGAGACCAGATGATAGGATAGATTACATGAATAAAAGAACTATCGCCAAAGAGGACGTTGGGAAAGCAAAACAGGAACAGTGGGAAGAGTTTGGACAAAGACTTCAAGAAAGCTATCAAGGAAATCAAAAGCTATTATTGGGAGCAATGAAGAGCATGAGAAAGACCAAAGCATGCCCAATACCACAAATTTAAAACGCCAAAGGAGAAATAATAAAAGGAGATAACAAAATCATGAAAACGTGGAGGAAATATTTTAAACAATTACATAATCCCTCCAGAACATATGAAACAAGGAGTAAAGATCAATTATTAAGAGTAACACGTAATCGAGATGAGACAGCTGAAGATGTAGATATCTTAATGGAAGAACTTCAAACAGCTATAAGAAAAGTGAAATTAGGAAAAGCCCCAGGAGCAGATCAAGTTTATCCAGAAAGGATTAAAAACCAAGAGAGAGAGGCAGACAAACTACTACATGCAATATATCAACAAACATGGAAGTCCAAACAGGTGCCAGACGACTGGAAAAAGAGAACGGTAGTACCAATACATAAGAAAGGATCAACTATGGAACGCTCAAACTATAGAGGGATATCACTACTTAGCGTACGAGGAAAAGTGTATGCCAGGATTCTGGAAATGAGACTAAGGAAAAGAGAAGAGGATCAGATTGAAGAACATCAGAGTGGATTTAGACAAGGTAGAAGTGTACAAGATCACATTTTACAATTACACAAATAATGGAAAAATTCCTTGAGAAAAAGACTGACTTGCACCTGTGTTTTATTAACTTAGAAAAGGCATTTGATACTGTGAGGAGGGACGAACTGTGGCATTCTTTAAAAGAACATAACCTAAAGCAAAATTTAATCGAAGCAATTACAAGTTTTTACAATAAACCAACATGTGCAGTGAGAATAGCTGGAAATGTGTCTGAAGAATTTAATGTATATATAATAGGGGTAAGACAGGGTTATATCCTAAGTCCTCTTTTGTTTATCACATTTATGGATTCATTTGCAAAGGCATCCTCAAACATTAAGAAAAGGAATGTAGGTATGTGGAAGCTCAAACCAGTAAATGTATCAATGCTTTCATTTGCTGATGATTTACCATCTAGGAAAGGTATTTGTAGGTAAACAGGAATTGTCAACAAAAACCAATATGGCACTATACAACACAATTTATTGTCCTACTCTCCTCTGTGGCAGTGAAACCTGGACCTTAGACATTAGGGAATGCAGTAGAGTGCAGGCAGCCGAAATGAAATATCTAAGAAGAGTAGTAGGAAAAACTAAAAGAGACAAAATCAGAAACACAACAATAAGAGATCAAAGCAAAGCAGATAGCATAAAGACTAAGATAGAAATGAATCAACTGAGATGGTTTGGGCATGTTAACAGAATGAATGACAATAGAATAGCTAAATCAGTATACAGTGCTAAAACTCAAGGTAAAAGACCAAAAGGCAGACCTCGGAGAAAGTGGAAAGAAGATATAAAAGAGGCATTAAAGAAAAGAAATTTAACTTTCACGGAAGCAAACAGAAAATGTCAGGACAGGGCAGCTTGGAAAAAGATCATTTCGGGCATCTAAAACCCATATACCGAAGGGTAGAATGGGAGCTGATAAAGAAAGAAAGAAAGAATTTACAGACAAAGTGAGATCAGTAATGAGATATCGTCCTAGATAAACCTGCGTGAAACACGTCGGTGATTCTAACCTCATATTATTTTGATTCAGAAGTAATCGATATAATTCACCGTTTTTGTGTCCACTTCTAATGACGGAGATTTTGACTCGGCCTTGCTACCGTATTCTTCTTCTGGCGTTTTAGCTCGTGGGGAAGCATAGGCCATCAACAAATAATCTCCAATCAATTCTCTCCTGGGTCAACCTATCCATAGATTTCCATGTTTGCCCCGTCTTCTTCATCTCTCCCTCCAGTTATCTTCTCCATGTAGCCATTAGCTGACCACTCGATCTTTTACTCTGTGGGTTCCATGTAAGGCTCTGTGTGTTGTTATTGTGTTGTGATCCTTTCTAAGCGTGTGGCCTATCCATCTCCATTTCTTTCGGTTTAATTTTTTTCAGCTGATACTTGTCCAGTTCTTTCTCATAGATTAATGTTTGAGAGAACTTCAGGACAGAATATTTTAACAATTGTCCGCAGCTATTTATTTAAGAATTATCGTATTTTATGTAGGGTAGTTTTTGTGGTTCTCCATGTTTCTGAGCCATATGTTAGCACTGATTTGACACTCAGTTGAATATCCTTAGTTTGATTCTTTCTGGTAAACTATTGCTGGACCATACCTTGTAAAGATTTTAAAATGTTTGTCGTGCCTTCTGTAACCTGGTTTTTGACATCTTCCATACCTCGCTTGCCATCAATCATTACCCTTGGTGGAGGTTTGCATCCCTGAGTGCTCTTTATTATTTGTATGTTTTGGGGATTTTTTTCATTTTATGAGAGGACTCCTTTTTGGCGGATCCTAGTTCAACTGCGCCATTTGCAATATTGCACCATATGGTCATGGTAAATTCGGCTATGACAATTTTCTGTGATGCCCCCTTCTTTTGATGACCTAAACATGCGCTTATTTTGCTTCATGGTCCGCTCTTCATTTTAACTCCATACTTCAGAAACCCAGAAAGTCAAGCCAGTTTCGCAACGAGCACTGTAGACCTAGACATGTTATGCCAAAAGAAAGTACATGTGTCGTCTCTAATAATTATTATTTCAGAGAGAGAGAGAGAGAGAGAGAGCGAGAGAGAGAGAGAGAGAGAGAGAGAGAGAGAGAGAGAGAGAGAGAGAGAGAGAGAGAGAGAGAGAGAGAGAGAGAGAGAGAGTGTGTGTGTGTGTGAGTGTGACAGACAGTCTCACACATACACACACCACTAAATCAAACAATTTTAAAGTATGTTGACACCGGCTACGTTTCGATGGGGCAACGAAGAAAACGGACGAAAATCGAATGGAATGCAGATGACACCGACTGTGATGCTGAAAGAAGTTCAGTGTTGGGGAAATGTTTGGCTTGACATTGTTTGGATGAATTTCTATTCATTCTCATCCTATTCACACGCGGGCTACTCTTCTTTTTTCTCCCCGTTTCGCTCTTGAATTTACCAACCCTTCAAAAGGTACAATAAAATACAACCTTCAAATTTTTAAAAGCTGTGAGAAATACCATCAAAATGCTGTCCTCTCAATGACATTTAACTGCCCCAACTTATGACAGCCAGTTCATTACCTGAACCTTTCTGATAGGCCTAGAAGTTGTAAGGCCTAAGGTCATGCGACCACACGATCGAAAGAAGGACCAGAGGTGCAATGATCTGCAAAGTGAAGGATACAATAATAATTGTTTGAATCTCCACGTGGTATTAGTCGCTTTCATGTCAAAGAGAAGTTAAGAGTCAACAATGTTATAATACGAATTTGACCTTCTCACAAACGACTCCAGATTTATTTCCACAGAAGGTAACATTTTTCACCAAAGCTTTCTCAGTGATCATAAGCAAATAGGTAATCCAATCGATTGTAAGCGTAATGAATAATTTCGTGCAGTGTACATTTAATGTATCACACCACTAAGCCTAGGCCTATCGTGCCATTTCCAGGTACATAGTATATATATTATGAACCCTGGTAGGCTATCGTGTCATTATGATGTCTGGAAGCCTGACCCTTGACCGTCTTGGCTCCTTAGCCAATCAGAACGCATACACCGCTCATTCGATAGGCCGCCGCTATGGTACGATGGTATGATTGATGGACTGCCGGTAAGTCACGTTTATTGTACTCGAAAAACATTAGATAATGCGTAATGTGGAAAGTCAATACTTGTTTATGCTAAAAAGAAAACATTGTTCATTTGTAAAGCATGCGTATTGAAAGGTTGGTCTTTAAAAATCCTCTTTGTCTTGCCTTGCCATCAGTGTTTCTCTAATTTATCAGCTGATCGATCGACCTCCAAGAGTGTTTCGCAAGGCAGTGTGAGTGTAGGCCTGATTTTTATATAGCGCTCTCGCATCACAATTCCAGCGATTGATATTAGTTTTCTTCTACTTTCTAGACAATCACATAGGCAGCTATAGAATGAGAATATAGATAGATAGAGATTAAAAAACATTTTATTTATCATTGGAATTCAGAGGTTAAATGAAGATCTAGATCTAGATATCTATCTAATTGTTCTTCCTCAGCAATCTTAGCAGCAGCCGCACGCTTATTTTCTGCCTCCCGCACCGGCATCAGTCCGTCCAGCGTATCAAAAGGAACGCTTCTATTTATTCCCCAAAGACGCTAGATTCAAAACCTAGAGACTTGAAGCTAGTTAAAACTTCTTTATGGAATCTGGATTCAATTCTATATATCAGGAAGATCGGCACAAGCACAGCGTGATGTTTATTTATTTTTTTAGATATAAAACAAATCAAGCTTTAGATACTGGGTGTGGCGGGGATCAATGCAATGGTTGATGTGTGTGACAAAACCTATACTAATCTAGAAAGGCCTAGCCTAGAATGTAGATCTATTTATCAGTGACTTTTATTAACAGTACACCGCCGCCAATGATGATGTCATAGTTATTGCCACCTCCAATACCTGTCGTAATGACTTTAGTACATTTACAACAGTTAGAATCTAAGAATGCTACCCTTCGGCTTCGCGGCATACTTTGTAATGAATTCTTCACCGAAATGACGTGATGGAATGATTAAAAATTTAACGCAATTGTAAGTTAGATGTATTTTGGTAGTTCATTTTATCTTCACATTCTAGCTTTAGATTCTATCAAAAGTAGGCCTATAAACTAGTCATTCATTTGGGCTATGAGTACGCAGTAACATTGCACATGCGTCATGTGTAGATCATGATCTTATTCTAGATCTAGATCTAGATCTACAGCTGATCAGTTTTGTTTGACGTGTTTGTTGAAAATTCACTTTATAAATGTCAATATTAAAAAAGTCAATGACAGTTCTCATTTCAGTATATAAAAAAAAACAGATCTAAATCTAAATGTGTTTTCCATACACATAGATCTAGATCTAGATCTAAATAGTGTGTAACTTGTAACGTCAACACAGACCCTAGACCAGATGACAGATAACATTACACAGTAGTGGTGATAAGTGGGCTGGTCAGTTTTGTTTGAAATCATGTCTGTTAAAAGTTTTCTTTATTTCGATAAAAGAAAACAATCTCTTTATCTCAATGGCAGCCATTTCAAACTTAAATGCTGTTTGTTCCTCGCAGTATAACTGACAAGAATCTGTTGTGATAATATTTTGTAGTTAAGCGGGTGGTTGTTTTGATGTTAAATGTAGCTCTAGATCTATACAAGATCTAAATCTAGCTAAGCTGATATTGGAGTGGCTATGTTGATGTTATATGAGAAACTTGGGACATTCCTTGACATCAACCAATTTTTAATGAGATGTTCATGAAATAAAGAAACTTTTAACAGACACACCAGATAAAACTGACTAGATCTACCTACTGATGTTAATTGTTATAGCTGTGGTGATGTTACACCACTCTAGATGTATCTAGTTCTTAAGTTCTAGATCTATCTATATCTCCAAACTAGCTCTAGAGCTAGATTTTATGGATCTAAATCTTGAAGGTAGATCTATCTAGATTCTAGATCTTACTTTCAAAAATTTGTTGTAATTGTGTTTTGTCATCTAGAGCAATATCTCTCAAACTATCTGATGTGGCGGACTGGTGGATGTTTTTTATTCAATGTGTGAGTTACCAGTGAGCTATACAAACCATACTGTCTTGAGTAAAAAAAAACTAGCCAGGTCTATTTATCTCCACATACCGGCAAATGATGACTCACATACCTGTGACTGTATATACCACATTTTTAGTAACACTGGTCTAGAGGATGGCCATGCAGCTGCTAGTGCTGCTGTTAAATGCAGATGCATTGACAGAGTGGTCAAGTTGATGAAATAAGGAAAACTTGGAAAAATTTTCCTTTTCATCAACCAATCAAAATGTCGATGTTGGATGTGCAGCAAATCTAGGATGCGGAAGTAGACACTCCGTTTACTGCGAGTGAACCTGTTTTACTTTAAATCTTTGAAATAAATGTATGAAAGCAAAAAGATTACTGATCTTTAAAGATATATAGATCTATAGAATCTATAAATTGTAGCTGAACTGTAGTGTTGTGAGCTTGTAATCACGACACTGGTTCAAGTCGAACAGGTGGGGTTTTTCCCACAACGTTGTACTCTTAAAAAGGCACTTTCTCACTTGACTCAGGTACCCAGCTATAGGAAGAGAAGATCTCGCAGTGTTAGTACGAAAATTATAACAGGTTTGGGTAATGCATGCTTCTCCTGGGAGTTGAGGACTGAATGAAATGGCTGCTGGGGGATAAATGATGTACTGTCGATGAGCCTGTGCTTTTGCGGGGATACAGACTATAAATTTATATTTTATCTTTATCCAGGATTAGATACTGGGAACATTATAGCTTTAGACTTGAGCTGAATAAAACAGAGAGTTATATAAGACATTGAGGTGAGGTTTTTGTTCAATGGAAAACGATTACAGACTATAAATTTACTTTCATCACTTTATCTCAGGTACCCAACTATTGGAAGGGAAAGATTATAAAAAAAAGCTTTAGACTTGAAATTATAACAGTGTTTTCAGTTACAAATTGTCTTACCCTCCATTCTTCTTAATGTATATATCAATGATTGGGTAATAAGACTATTGTCCTGAGGGTTGCATTGTTTTTAGGAAGAGAAAAAATATAATTTATGATAAATGATGATTTAAAAAGTTTGATTAATTTATTGCCTTGGTTCTTGTAAAATACCTCAAAATTCTCTTTTATAAAAATATCTTATTAATCTTCATCCAGTTTTTAACTATTTAGAATAAAAGAACATTGATTCAAACTTTCATTGTCAAATCCAGTTTAGTTTGAAATATTTATTTCACAGAGAAATGTGATAAGATTTTTATTTTTTGTTTTTATTTTTTGTTGAGATTTATAAAGTTTGATTAATTTATTGTCTTGGTTCTTGTAAAATACCTTTCTTTGTGTCACAATTTCATCCAATACTCTGTTTTTAACAATATCTTAGAATAAAAGTATCTGATTGATTCAAATAAAAATATTTATTTCCACAAGAAATGTGATGATTTTTATTTTTTTATTTTGGCAGGAACTTTATTTTCATTTCAAGGAAATATACTTCATGAAAATAAAAATGAATGAATTAGGAGCAAGAAACCACCTAAAGTGATTTAATTATGAATGGTGTTACATAGTCACATAGTGGAATACCTTTACCGTTATTTGTGTGTGTATGTTGTGTCTTGTATAGGTGTGGTTGATGAATGTTGCTGCTATGTCCTATGGGGTTTTTTTTTTCTTCATTCCCTTTGCCCTGCCTATCTGCCATCTGTCTGTTTCCCTTTAATTCTTTCTGAGATATTATTTCCTGAACGGACGAAGTAAATTCAAATGCAGTAGTATAGTACAAGTTGGGGTATTTTACTCTGTTCCTGTAGGCGGTTGGCGGATGTTGCTGGTAGGTTCTACTTCTTTCTTTAACATAATTTTTGTTTTGCTTTCCTTGTAATTCTCCTTGAATTCTCCTCATATAGTGGGTAGAATTAATTTCTATGTAACAAACTATTCTTTTCCCTTTAAGACTGTTGTAAACTGCCCTCCCATTAGAGCAAGGAACGATGCTGTCTCGTCTTTTCAATGCCCATGGCTTGATTTGTGCCAGGCACCCATGGGAGGTTCTCATAGGCACTGTCACAATCACCATTTCTCTGATGTCAATGAGTCTTTGGGCTACAAATAGCAAAATCTGTGGATGGAACTATGTGTGTCCTAGCCAGGAGGTAGGTTTACCATTGCAGTGTTGAGCTTTAAGTTGTTTCTTTTCACACCAGCTATTTCCTCTTTTAAATTGCAAGTTTCTCTTTAGTCTATCTTTTCGCCACGATGTATTCATGTCTTCTTTGTATCCCTCTCTCTTTCTCTCTCTCTCTCTCTCTCTCTCTCTCTCTCTCTCTCTCTCTCTCTCTCTCTCTCTCTCTCTCTCTCTCTCTCTCTCTCTCTCTCTCTCTCTCTCTCTCTCTCTCTCTCTCTCTCTCTCTCTCTCTCTCTCTCTCTCTCTCTCTCTCTCTCTCTCTCTCTCTCTCTCTCTCACTCTCTCTCTCTCTCTCTCTCTCTCTCTCTCTCTCTCTCTCTCTCTCTCTCTCTCTCTCTCTCTCTCTCTCTCTCTGATAGTCCAGAGATGAGGTGTCAGCTTCTCAACCAACATGATGTGTGTTCATGCCCGACACATTGGAGATTATCCTAGAGTTGTTTCAATGAAAACCCACCCTCTTTTTACGGACAGTAAAAAGGAGGTTCCATGTACAAATCACATCAGTCTATGCATGTTAAAGATCCTGGCTGTTTACAGGGCAGTCCGGGTAAAATTAAAATGTCCTTCCAAGAACCCAAAGATCACCTTATTTGTGGATGTCAGAAACAAATTAAAAAGGAGAACTCTCATTCTCTTCCTCTCCATCTCTCTTTATCTATATTTCCTTCCCTCCCTGCCTCCATCTCTCACTACCTGTCCTATTGTTACTTCTTTAAAAAAAAAAATGCTTTTATGTTATGTAGAGAGTGTTCATTTGCTCCTCAATTGTGCACAAAATCTTGTTATTTGCATTGTTTTTCATTGTTTCTCAAAACCCGATCCTCTTTTACTTTTTGTGAGTACACTATCAATATGGTCACTTCTTTTTTCCCTTACCTTTTTAAACTTTTTAAATTCAAGCAATAAAGTTAATTCCAATAGTCTTTCAAATCATTGGAATTTGGACTCTTTTTATTTACTAGGGGCTCTTGTGTGTGACTCTTGATTTATACATTATATTGTGTTTTTCATTGGTGCTCAATATGCCCACTTTGTTTTTCTACTCCTTGTACAGGAGATGAAAAGCTCTGATGTGATCATTCTGTCATTAACAAGGTGCTTGGCAGTTATGTACATATACTTACAATTTCGAAATCTGCGTAGGATTGGCTCAAAATACTTATTAGGTAATGTTATAAATTTATCTCTCTCCTGTTCGTCTCCTGATTGAAATAGAATGTGTACCAAAGTAGCAGTTGAAAACATCAGTTAAGCTTAGATCAGTACACCAATCTACTTATTTAATCAGGATATATAGGTGACCTAGTGGTTAGGTTGCTAAACTTGGGATTAGGTCCCGTATTCAAATCAGGCATTTTCCCCACTCGAACCAGGTGCAAATGGGTACCAGCAACAGCTTGGGAGTAAAGACCTGCGATAGACTGTCCTGTCCCGGGGTAATTATTATCACCTGTTCTGCTTCACACTATAGAATCAGGAATGAGCTCCAGCTTTATGGACCGTAAGGACTTTGAAATCCACATTTACTTATTGGATGAATGGCAAATCTTAAACATTGAGTTCATCAAATTTGCTAGAGAAAAGAAGATAATCTCAAATAGGTTGGGATGGGGATTATTTCTTTTTTGAGTGTTTTGTACAGCTCATGAAAAGTATGTGCAAAGTTAAACTCGAAAAGTGGGGTGTCTGAACAATGTGTGCACACTATGAAGCTTTGATGAATAGTGTGTGCTACATAAAACTGTAGATAAGGAAAAGGTTGATAAACAAAATTATAAAAGTTAGGCTTCATAATTGAACTAATCATGAAGATGGTCACACAGAATTTCTAAAATCATTAAAAAAATGTTTTAATCTTGAAGTATTTTATATTAGTAAGAGGGAGTGTAATGTTACGGCTGTTACTTTATATAAATACAAAACTATTTTGTTTCTTTCCATGTTGTGTGGAATTGTCATAATCTTATAAAGAGACTTAATTAGTTTTTGTACCCTTTTCTTCAATATGTATTATAATAAAGGATTTGTTGTTAGCTTCAGTTCTGATTTGCCATTATCTTACAGGTTTAGCGGGAGTTTTCATGGTATTTTCAAGCTTCATTTTTAGCATCGCCATTGCTAATATGTTTGGCTTCGATCTGAACAGTCTGAAGTAAGTTCTGTGTAAGATTTATTTTTAATCTTATAAATTAAATCAACCATTTTTTCACTTGAGATATTATCATCCAACACCTCAATGACTGTGTGTGAATAGTTGATAAAAGGGGTACCTTATATATTGCTGTAGAACTCTTTCATTGTAATGATCATGATGTGCATAGCAAAACAACTTGGTTTGTTGTTTCCGTAAGGAAAGGTGTTTTTTTTTAGTCCATGATATGACACATTAGATTTGTTGTCTTTAACTTGTTTTGTCACTCATACATGAGGCTGAAAAGTAGGGCAGTACAATCTAGTATGTCATGTAAGAAATGGGTAAAATTGTCAATCATGAGTATATATAAGGTATTTGAAATATAAAGTTTCATTCACGTACATATAACGATTCTTTCCACACTTGATTTTTTCTCAGTGAGGCACTGCCATTTTTCCTCCTCCTTATTGACTTATCCAAGGCAAGTGCTTTGGCCCGCTTTTCACTGGCAGCAAGCACTCAAGATGAGCTTCAAACGAACATAGCACAGGGCATGTCTGATATTGGTCCTGCCGTTACTTTAGATGCTATTGTTGAAACTTTGGCCATTGGAGTTGGCACTCTTTCAGGTGATTATGAAGACACTTGTGTTTGCAACATGAGAGCATTTATCAATTGCAAAAGAGAGCTTTATTTGAAAAACGATAACTCTGTAGACATAGATGTAATGGTTGAATAATATTGTATTTATAATTACATAGCATAATATATATATATATATATATATATATATATATATATATATATATATATATATATATATATATATGTATGTATATATATACATCATAAATTGAATATGTAACCATTGAAGTGATTTGAAGAGTTGGATTATTTATATCTTAAAACGACATGAGGTATGAGAGGATCTTGACAGTGATATTAATAAAGTATTCGAAATCCTAAAAAAGTCACTTTGTGCTACAAAATTTTCAAGATTTTGTTTACCTGAAATTGTTTCTAATGCTTCACTACAATTGAATAATACGAAGGAGCCACAGTGGAGTGAAGTCAAAGGCGAAATATGACAATAAGTGACAACTCATTGTCATATTTCGCCTTCATTACAATTGGTAATTTTCTCTTTCAGGTGTACGGCAACTGGAGACGATGTGCTGCTTTGGTTGTTTGTCCGTGATGGCAAATTATCTTGCTTTCATGACCTTCTATCCCGCTTGTCTTTCACTCGTATTAGAGGTAAGTTTTGACATTATTGTAGTTTGGTTGTTTGTTAAATTCTTATTAGCTAAGATGTTTCTATTCCCCGCATTTGATAGAGTTATGACTAGCAAAAGACCGCTAAAAGGGTCAACAAAAGCAATGGCTTTTTAGTTCAAATAGGAGTCATATAATTTGTTACAGCTTATTTGAAACTGTCCGTCATTTTATACGCTTAAATGCATTTTTTTTAACATACGAATTACAATAGCCAGTTTACACCTGGGAAACCTCAGTCATGTATTGTATCTTTCATTCATATGTTTCCACTTACTTTCATCAGATTTCCCGAGATCGTAATGAAGGGAAGCCGCTTAAACAGCTTCAACAATTGGCAACAGTTTTAAAAAAGAAGAGGAAAGAAAAAAGTCAAATCCAGTTACTCAGCGAGTCAAAGTCATCATGGTATGATTACGTGTTTTCAGTTTTTATCTTTGCTTTAATGAAATCATAATCTCTTTATGGTTTGTATTCTCATATAACTGTGATTAAACATCTACATTTAGCGATGATATATATTAGCGGTAAAAGTCAAAAATCGTGTACATCTAAAATTAGTAACACCATCTGTTCCTCTTTTTTTTTTTTACATTGGGACGCTCCTATGCTTCGTCTAGTTACGATTCTGTAGCACAAGAACCAGTAGAAATCCATCTAATAACCATATGAGCAATGCGTGTATCCCTATCCTATGGGTCTAGTTTTTGACATTTGCAAACCGTGTATGTTTGTGAAAATAGATTTAAAACGCAGCATCAGTTTCTTTGATTTTCTCAAAACATCCACAATTGGACATGTACAGTGTACGATTTTCATCGTCGATATATAAGTGAAATTATAAATTACAGTGCCGTAACTCTTTGTCTCCACCAAGCTGTTCCCATCGGTTCCTAGATCTAATAGTATAAAAACATGAATTTGATAGTTCAAATCTGATGGATGTGCCTTATCGTCATTTGAAAAAGGAAGTGCTCGTATTCTAAAAGGTAAATACGATCAATAACAAAGATTTTATATGCTTGAAGGTTAGCAAGAGGCATGTTTACATTTTTGAGGGTTGTTTCAAGCTCTTAAGAAATGAGCCAATGATGGCATAATTTCTTCTCACTGTCGTTGTACAAAGTGTCAAATGTGTTGAACATGATACTTAGTTCACTGCATTTCATTTGTCTATATGAATAAATGTGGAAATACGAGACTTTTCATCCTTATTAATTTTTCCTACCGAGGTGAGTAAAATTTTACATTAAATTTTTTCATATTTGTTTTGAATGTTTGGTGACATGCAGATCTTCTCATAGTTTGAAAAAAGCACATTCTTTGCCAAGCAAAATAAGGCACAAAATGTTCGAGTTTTGGGTGAAATTTTACTTAGAAATGGGCCTTTCAAATATGCAGTTGAGCTAATTTGCCTTGTAAAACGGCTGTGTCGATAGGTGGAATTCAGAGGCGGACACAAAGACTTAAACAAAATTATACCGTCTGGTATAAAGCCGATTTGTTTTTGTTGCTGGATTTTAGAAAACAATTTGCTGTTTTGTCCATGTTTGCCATTAAAGGCAATCTTTAGTTTTGAGGCAAGTAATATCAAAGACTATGATAAGAAGACTGTTAAGTGATGACACGACGAGAGCGAGAGCACCGTCCACTTGATCTAGCAAGGGGGACTGGGGTACACCTAGCAAAACAGCTTTCACCAGTACGACTTGACAAACAATCATGATCACAACAGTGTGTCCTGTTTGTCATTTTCATCTTGTAGTTCAATAAAATAATACTCTTGTTTTATTGTTATTGGCGGGTGCTGCCGGTAGGTCCTACTTCTTTCTTTTCCTTCTTCCACTTATCTTTCATCTTGTTGTTTCCTCTTAATTCACCTTGAGATCACCACAATGGTGGATGGGGTAAATTTCAATGATGTTGTTATTGTTGCATGATTCCTCTCATTGCTTTGATTTGAAAACCAAAAACCCTTGTGATTCTTATTACAAACAATGATACATAAATTTTATAATTATTATTTTTCTACTTCTATTTCTTCTTTTTCTTCTGATTATGATTATTACAGGCCTCGTAATCTCCTCAAAAAAAATAATAAGTATCTCCTCAAATTTGAAAAAATTGTCTCCAATGTCCATACATTTCATGGAACGAAATTCACCTGCCTCCCGAATACCATTGTCGGCCGCCTCGCTAACCTGAGTGTCGCATTGTTATTAGAGGCGGTTGGTTTGGCCAGAATCGAGTTTCTTCATGACATGATGTCCCTGTCCATTTGTTGTTGTTTTTTCTTTCATTCAATTTTACCCTGGCCACCGCATCCATCGAGCTCAGGGTGAACTAAGAGGAAATAGCAAGATAAAAGATAAATGAAAGAAGGGAGGAAATAAGTAGAACCTACCACTCTACCAGTAGCCCCTGTCAACCGCCCACAATTGGACTTCAGTCTCAGATGTTATATAAGCTAAAATCAAAGTAACTTCATTTCCTTAGTTCAAGTTAATTTAAGCCCAGAACTTTCTACCAAGAGTATGTGAATAGCACTAAAGCGACCTAGGGAAAAATCAATACTTATGTAGTAATAGTAGTGCCTGTAATAATATTATAATACAATACTATTGTACATGTGCCTGCATTGATCAGGATGCTCTATACCTAATTCTGGTATTGTATGCGAGTGTATGTATGTATGTGTCTGAGAGAGAGAGAGAGAGAGAGATTGCGTCTTCATTAAAGTTATAGGCCTAGTTGGTGTCAAAGAAAGTAAGCAGCAGGAATTTCAGGCATGCACGGGCTTCAACCACTTGAAGTAGAGGGGAAAGCATAATAAAGGCAGACCCAATCGTAAATGAGGCAAAATTCAATCAGACAAAACAAGCAAAACATAACGATTACCCTTGAATCCGTGTGTGTGTGTGTGTTGTGCCCGAGGTAAGAGAAGTAGAAGAGGCACAGATTGAACACGGGAACTGCGCTCCCACCCGTCTATCGCGAGCCCTCTGTCTCTCGCTCCCTCTGTCTGTCTGTCTGTTTCTCTCTATCTCTCTCTCTCTCTCTCTCTCTCTCTCTCTCTCTCTCTCTCTCTCTCTCTCTCTCTCTCTCTCTCTCTCTCTCTCTCTCTCTCTCTCTCTCTCTCTCTCTCTCTCTCTCTCTCTCTCTCTCTCTCTCTCTCTCTCTCTCTCTCTCTTCTATCTCTCTCTCTTTGTCTTTCTGTGTGTGTATTTCTCTGTCTCTCTCTCTATCTATCTCTATCTATCTATTTCTATGTCTCTATCTCTGTGCCACTCTCTCTTTCTCTGTGTGTATCTCTCTATCTGTGTGTGTGTGTGTGTCTGTCGCTCTCTCTCTCTCTCTCTCTCTCTCTCTCTCTCTCTCTCTCTCTCTCTCTCTCTCTCTCTCTCTCTCTCTCTCTGTCTCTCTCTGTATCTCTCTGTTGTGTGTGTGTGTGTGTGTATCTCTCTATTTTGTGTGTCTGTCTCTCTCTCTCTCTCTCTCTCTCTCTCTCTCTCTCTCTCTCTCTCTCTCTCTCTCTCTCTCTCTCTCTCTCTCTTTCTGTCTGTCTGTCTGTCTCTGTGTTTCTCTCTTTCTTTCTCTCTCTCTCTCTCTCTCTCTCTCTCTCTCTCTCTCTCTCTCTCTCTCTCTCTCTCTCTCTCTCTCTCTCTCTCTCTCTCTCTCTCTCTCTCTCTCTCTCTTTCTCTCTCTCTCTCTCTCTCTCTCTCTCTCTCTCTCTCTCTCTCTCTCTCTCTCTCTTCTCTTCTCTCTCTCTCTCTCTCTCTCTCTCTCTCTCTCTCTCTCTCTCTCTCTCTCTCTCTCTCTCTCTCTCTCTTCTCTTTCTCTCTCTGTCTATCTATCTGTCTCTGTGTCTCTCTCTGTCTATCTCTTTCTCAAGGAATACAGGATTCAAACCCGGGACATCATGCTCCCAAGTCCAGGAGCCTAACTACTCGGCCACCTGGCATAGGTCACATATGTATTATTTTATCTTTTGGTCTTCGGTGTGAGATGTTTTTGCTCCATATATCTCTCTAAGTGTAAATTCTCCTAAAATTTTACTAAAATTTCCTCAAAATCCTCCTCAAATCTCAAAAAATGATAGTCCTGACTGCTACTAGACCTGTTATTATCATTTTTATTGGACGTTATTTCTCCATCTGCTGCTCTCAAACTACAAGATACAAAACCATAAATTTTATGAAACAGTATTGAAAAAGAATAAAATATACCATTTGTTATGAATATTGAAATTCCAAGTATAAAAAGTGGGCAAATTAACATAGGTATGAAAATTTATGAGAAATTTGGGGGGGGGGGGTGTTATTGGAAATTCACCCTGAGACCATTGTATGTAATGCACAAGGTAAATTTCAACGAAAAGAAATATCACATTTGTTTTTGTCACTTGTGGGATAATGAACTCCTATTGTCAAGAGTATGTAAATGCCCAGATTTTCCCGTGAGAATGTCATTAAAAACTGCCATAGTATGGGGTATGAGAGCATGAGTCAATATTCATTTCTCAGCAATGATAGATGTAGGTGTGATAGAAGAATACCACTTTCCCCTATTTCTTCATGTAAGATGACCTGTTTATGAACAGGAGTGCCTGTAAACTGTTTCCATTCTTTCTTTTTCTTTTTCATAATGAAAAGGATAAGATATCCTATGCTCGGTCACTTCAAAACCTTTTTTTATAAGAATTTTCTTTAAAGATGTAAAATTGACATGGTTTAAATAGGCTAAAGAGATAGATATTGCTGAGATAGCTGTTTTGTTTTGTTTTATATGAAGAGTTTGTGACATCAAGATGAAAATTGAACACAATTGACTCTCAGGTAAAGTCCCTGTTCCTAATTCTTAATCAAGACAATACTTGAAGATAGCAAGTTTGTCACAATATGAATAGTGTTTGAAATGAGGAAATTCAGGATCAGATGTCATCCCAAGATCAAAGTATCATGTAAATAGGAAGGCTGTTCAAATAGTGTGAATTCTATTTTCATTTTTAGGTATTTTACATTCATTCTTTTTTGACAACATCTAGGTTGGGCCTGATTGTGCAAGTACGTTATTTGCCAAGGCAAATTGGATTTATGAAATAGAATTATGATTACTGATAAAAGGTGTCGAAAGGGAAGAAATCTAAACAGGCATGCAATCATTTGTAGACCTGCCCATGAACTCAGTTAGGTATGTTCATTAAAACGCTATTTTTGTTTAGCAGTGAATAACACAGACAAAAGTACAAAAGAAAAAGTCTCTGCTTAAAGAAGCAAAGTAAACAAACCTGGTTTTCACTCTTCTTTTGAACTTTTTCATTTTCATGAAGACAGGTTTGATCACGGTTGACATCAAAACTATAAATATTAAGTGCTTGGCAGAAGCATCTAAAAGAATGTCTCCCACTTCTTCCAGTTTGAAAGATATACTCCATTCTTCATCGTTTTCAAATAATCACAACATGCAAGCCATGATTAATCAAAATCACCTTTCGAGTGGAATCTTTTTTAGGCTGTTGAATATATCTTAAACAATGTAATGGAGATATGCAAGTTATTACGATGTTATTGTATGTACTAAGATCAAGTTTCATCACAAAGCCCTGAGCTTGCAACTTTCCTCTTGGCTTGCTCCATCATAACCTCCCATCTCTTTCCTTCTCCTTTTTGGTTTAATGTGAAGGCCACTTGATCATGGATGGAGAGGCATCATTGATGCATAATGCTTAATTTGAATAAAGTGAAATTAATTCTTTCCCTGTATTACATGGCTAGATCTAAGTCCTGTTAGTTTACTTCAGATGAATAATGATATACACTAATGTGCTTTAATGGATTGGCTACTGTATATTAAATTAGCCCCCAGTACTAGGGAGCTATTTAAAGGAGATTGCCTTCATTCTTACTGCCTCTTCTAGTTTGTGCTTGCGTGGGGATAATACGGTCTTGATTTTTCTATCACCGTTATTCTTCCTTTAGTTGGCTGGTTTAGTGCTTGTGCATGTCCATAGCAGGCTAGTAGCTGTGGACAATTCTTCACCAAGTGCAGAGGAGGCCCTATTGGAGTACGTTGATCATAAGATACACCCACATTATCCCCTGTGGCAGTTTTACATCAACAAGTAAGTCACTGCAAAGTTATCCAATCCAACAATCTGTCATTTCTCTTCTCTCACTTTTGCTGAATTTTCTCTGGATACTTGCTCCGTTGTGACCCAGTGTTTTTGTTTCAATGACGTGAAGGAAAAAGGTATAGTTTGATCTGTTCATTATGGTGGTTTGCTTTGCTGTATTGTATGATTGATTTAATCATTTATTTTTCTACCCATGCACCAATAGGTAAAATGGGAACTGATAAAGAAAAGGAGAAATTTATTTTCCAAATGTGCAGATTACTGAATCTTTTTTCTTTTCTTTTTTAAAGACATTGAAAGATTTTGAATGTGGAATGAAGGTTATATTCACCTCAAAATGCTTCAATAGCATGTTGGATTATAGTCAGGTTATTACTTCTGTAGGAACAATACAAGACAAAGTTGCATTTTTAGTCAGCAGTAACTTATTAATTTTTTTTATTTTCAAAGTTCTATCTACAGTTAAAACATCTTTATCAGCAAACTTTTAAAGTCGCTTGTTTGTGTTTTGTTTTTGTAGTTGCTTTTGTTCTTACATAAACATAAAGTTTGTTTTGTTTTTGTTTTTTTGTTCTTTTTAATGAGAATTGGCATTTATATACTTTTCAGTCTTAAAATGTAGACATGTTGTCAATGGCCAATTTTTTTATTCTTTTGAAAGGTTAAAAACTAACAGCTGTTATTTTCTGTAGTACCCCATCCCACTCCTCTTGCTCTTGTTTTTCTCCTCTGACATCTTCAGATTTCTCTTATGTCTCCTTGTTCTTTTTCTTTTTCTGTCCCTCCTCTGCCACGGGCGGTTGGCAGGCGCCGATGGTAGGTCGTATTTTTTCCTTTCCTTCTTTCATTTATCCTTCATCTTTCTGTTTCCTCTTAATTCACCCTATTTCTCTCTCTCTCTCTCTCTCTCTCTCTCTCTCTCTCTCTCTCTCTCTCTCTCTCTCTCTCTCTCTCTCTCTCTCTCTCTCTCTCTTTTATGTCTTTCTGTGTGTGTGTGTATTTGTCTCTCTCTCTCTCTCTCAATGATGGATGGAGTAAATTTCAAAGAAAACAAAAACCTCCTCTACCTCTTTATTCTCTTTTTCCTGCTCCTTATTCTCATTCTTCTGCTCCTAAATTATCATTCTTCTGCTCCTTATTCTTATTCTCCTGTACCTCTTTATTCTTATTCTCCTGCTCCTCTTTATTCTTATACTTCTCCTGCTCCTCCTTATTCTTATTCTTCTCCTGCTCCTTCTTATTCTTATTCTTCTGCTCCTCTTTATTCTTATTATTCTCATGCTCCTTATTTTTATTATTCTAATGCTCCTTCTTATTCTTATTATTCTCCTGTTCCTTCTTAGTCTTATTCTCCTGCTCCTTTTTATTCTCATTCTCCTGCTCCTCCTTATTTTTATTATTCTCCTGCTCCACCTTATTCTTATTCTCCTGCTCCTCCTTATTCTTATTATTCTCCTGCTCCTCCTTATTCTTATTATTCTCCTGTTCCTCTTTATTCTTATTATTTTCCTGCTCCTCCTTATTCTGATTCTTCTCCTGCTCCTTATTCTTATTTTCTCCTGCTCTTCCTTATTTTTATTCTTCTCCACCTCCTTATTAATATTCTTCTCCTGCTCTTCCTTATTTTTTATTTTTCTCCTGCTCCTCCTTATTAATACTCTTCTCCTGCTCCTCCTTATATTTACTCTTTTCCTGCTCCTCCTTAATCTGATTCTTCTCCCGCTCCTTCTTATTTTGCTGCTTCTCCTGTTCCTTATTCTTATTCTTCTCCTGCTCGCCCTTAGTTTTATTCTCCTGTTCATCCTTATTCTCATTCTCCCCCTGTCCTACATATTCTTCTTCTCTCTGCTCCTATTTTTTCTTATTCTTTTCTTGCTCCTCGTTTTTTATTTATTCTTCTCCTGCTCCTGTTTTTTATTTTTCTCCTAGTCCTCCTTAATCTTATTTTTCTCCTCCTCATTATTATTATTATTATTGTTGTTAAAAGTATTCTTATGCTCATTCTTATTCTCATTGTCATTCTTATTCTACTCATTATTATTATTATTATTATTATTATTATTATTATTATTCTCCTGCTCCTCTTTATTTTTATTCTTCTCATGTTCCTTATTCTTATTCTCCTGCTCCTTCTCCTTCTTTTGCTTCTCCTTATTATTTTCCTGCTCCTCCTTATTCTTCTCCTGCTCCTCCTTATTCTTCTCTTGCTCCTTTTTCTTCTCTTGCTCCTCTTAATGCTTCTTCTTCTCTTGCTTCTTCTTCTTCTCATGTTACTTCTTCTTCTCTTGCTCCTTCTTCTTATTCTTATTCTCCTGCTCCTTATTCTTATTCTTCTCCTGCTCCTTCTACTTCAGTTGCTCCTCCTTATTCTTATTCTCCTGCCCCTCCTTATTCTTCTCCTGCTCCTCCTTATTCTTCTCTTGCTCCTTCTTCTCATGCTCCTTCTCTTGCTTTTTTTCTTCTCATGCTCCTTTTTCTTCTCTTGCTCCTTCTCTTAATGCTTCTTCTTCTCTTGCTTCTTCTTCTTCTCATGTTACTTCTTCTTCTCTTGCTCCTTCTTCTTCTCATGTTACTTCTTCTTCTCTTGCTCCTTCTCATGCTCCTTTTTCTTCATCTTCTTGTCTTGCTCCTCCATATTATTATTCTCCTGCTTCGCTTCTCATTTTTATTATTCTCCTGCTCCTCCTTATTCTTATTATTCTGCTCCTCCTTATTCTTTTCCTGCTTATCCTTATTCTTATTCTTCTGTTTATTCTTATTCTTCTGCTCCTTGTTCTGCTCTTCCCTATTATTATTATTATTATTATTATTATTATTATTATTATTATTATTATTCTCTTGCTTTTTATTCTTCTTATTCTCCTCGTTATTATTGTCATTATTAGTTGTAGTAGTAGTATGCTGCTCCTTATTTTTATTCGTCTCTTGCTCCTTGTTCTTATTATCCTGCTCCTTGTTCTTATTCTTCTCCTGCTCATCCTTCCATTCTCCTTATTTACTACTACCACTACTGCTAATATTTCTCCTCCTTCCTCTTCTTCTTCTTCTTCTTCTTCTTTTTATTCTTATTCTCATTCTGCTTCCATTAATTCTTCTACCTTTATCACTACATCGTAGCTCTCCAGACCTTTTCCCTCTTATATTTTGTCTTTGTTTCTCTTACGCGTACGGGCACTGCTGGTAGGTCCTCCTTCTTTCACTTATCTTTCATCTTGCTATTTCCTCTTAATTCACCCTGAGATCACAAGGGTGGACAGGGTAAATTTCAATGAAACAAACTTTATTCATCCTTCTTATCACCTTCCCTGTTATCAGTTGCCCTTTTTTGTTTTTAAACAAATTGTGAACCATTTTGATTACAACCACATGTTTCATCACTTTTTTTATTTTAATCACTACTGAGGGGAAATTGATATTACAAGAACGAGTCCTCGTTATCTTATGTTATTGTTTCAAGTGCACATTTTTAGTATGTAATTATTTGACATCTGACAAGGCTTACGGGAAGAGGTGATGAATTGATCTGTGAGTGTTTTTGTTATTGTCTATTTCCTTGAGCCTCTATTAAGTCAGCTTGACTGTAACTTTGCTAGGCGTGAGTAGGAAAGCGTGCTATTAATTGAGTGGGTAGAGACATTAAAGTGCTGCAATAATGACTGTGTTTTTGTAACAGACAAGTAATCCTGGCCTGGGGGCTTCTTCACCAACACCTACTACTGTTTGTTATGCTTGAATAATTTCCCCTTCATGATGTGCTGGGGAGAAAGAATATAAGCATTCATTTCAAGTTGGGATTGTAGTTGTATGCCCTGAACAGGCTCCTGGATGGATTAATAGTGATTTCTTCTCAAGTGTATATATTGCATAGTGTTCTTCTTTTTCTTTTTTTTTTTTTTGTAAGGGCAATATATCATAACGCAATTGGTTTCAAAATCTGTTCTGGAAGGAGTATTTGTGTACATGGTGTATGGCCTTTTTTTTCAGTTTGGATTCTCACAATCAAATCATTTTGTGTGTCGTTTTAATTTAAAGGTTAATTAATTATTGGCCATTTCATGATTTTCAATTAAGGGATTTGCTATCATCGTTGTGTCAGGTAATGAACTTTAGTTTATTTGAAGTGCCTTTTCATATATACATTTCTGTTAGTTTCATTTTGTGTATGAGAAACATTTTTGTACTTCTTTTATTTTATTTTTTGCATTTTTACTTACTCAGAAGTTTTTAAAATATTGTTAACATTTTAGTGAAATTATGGCAGGAAAAATGTTATACACTTAAAAGGGGGGAAAGTGATTAAAAAGTTTTATTGTGTATAATTTCCAGTATTTGAAAGTTTTATCTCTTCTTTTATTTTATTTTCTGTTTTAGCTCAGTGAAAATACATACAGTATATAAAAAAAACTGCTGATTAGATATTTTTTTTTAAAGTGAAAAAAGGAGATCTTTATGTTTGTTGATTTTGTATTGTGAATAGAGCAAACTGTTTCCATAACTGTCAACCGGTATGTAAAAAAGATATTTAGTATGGAGTTTTTTGGCTCTTGAGTTTGTAAATCTGTATTTACTTGAGTTTGTAAATCTGTATTTACTTTGAAAAATTTGTATGTATGAGGGTAAGCTGGGGGTTCTTTGTAAAGAAACCGTAAGTTAATGGCAGAAACTCAGAGATATCGCAGTGAAAGTCCCGAGACGCCATTTTTAGTTCGCAAATCTGCTGTAACACTTTGCCTGAGAGACCAGTGATCTGCAAATTTTTTGTTATTTACTTTGAGGGGGTTACTTAAAGTTAAATGATCAATGTTTTCTGGTATACCATGGGCCGTAATGCAAGTTTGAAATTAGTTTGTGCGGTCAGTCTTGTGTTTTGTTGAAAAGGTTTGCAGTTATGTGTTTGGCCGTAGTGCAAGTTTGAAATTAGTTTGTGCGGTCAGTCTTGTGTTTTTTTTAAAAGGTTGGCAGTTATGTGTTTGAAAGAATTTGTAAATTCCTTACAAGGTATATGTTGAATTGTGACACATGGTTTTTTTTTTCTATCCTAACAACAGGTTTGTGACAGTCAACTTTGATTACGGGGCGCTCTTCTTCTAGCTATTTTGTTGGCTGTAAAGTATGTATTATTTGATGCCGCTGTTGACTCAGAAGTTGAGAAATTGTTAAAAGCTGAACCCTTGAAGGAGGGACATAAATTGATATATCCAGACAAAGCAACACAACCACCTTACAAGATGCCTTCACAGATCAGAGAGACATGTAAGTTTGGAGACATCTTTTCTTTATCTTCTTTATGTCTTCTTTTTTTTTTTCCAAATCAGAGAGCCATGTAAGTTTGGAGACATCTTTTTTTATGTCTTATTTTTTCTTCAAGTCTGTATTCCTAAAATTGAGCTTGCCGCTGTTCTATACAATTTGAATTGTTAAAAACATATGTCAGCTTGAGACACAATTTTTCTTATGATGTTGTTATATTCATTCAGTTACAATATCATGATTCAAAATTTATTTCGCTTTTATTTGATTCTACTTTGATGGTCAATGCACTCGATCATTTCATGCCTTGTAGTTCTCACTATGAAACAATTCAATTTACGTTAATTGTGATCGTTAATTGCAGTGTCATGATCAATGAATCAATTGTGTTGTTTTTGCACCAAACAGTCTTGTTTTTACAACAATTTATGTTGTATTGCAGTTACTTGTTAAAAATTGCCCACCAAACTCTTTCATTTCATGACACCCAAATGTTCGGTTCTAGATGACACGAGCGATACTAACACCTGTATCACATTTGTGTAAAAGTGGACTTTATTTTGGCTAGTAACATTTTAAGAACTATCCTGTGACACACAACCACCTTTTGAGTATGAGTTTGATCTCTTTCTCTTCTTTTTTCTTCTTCCTTTCTTGCTAAAGGTTTCTTGGGGCTTAATGTATCTTAAATAGATACATTGTCTTTTCATAGGAGTCAGCATTTAAGATTTTATGTCCTATTTGTCGCATTTGTAACAAACGTGTCTGCCATTTGGAAGAGTTTGTTTATCATGGTATTTTGTGATGATAAATTGAGTCATGAAAGTTTATCTGCATTGTCATTGTTATATTAAAATTGGCTTACCCAAAATTCTTTAAACTTAATAAGACATATAGACTGAAGATTTGTAGTCACATCTGATTTGAGGTCACATGCACAACACCAATAAGTCTACAGTATAGGGGATATCAGATTTATCCTTTAAATTTAAATGATACGCACTCTTCCTTAATGTCTTTATAAATATTGGAGGCCTTGAAACAATTGAAAAGCTCATTTCACACACACAATCTAACCGGAGGGGGGGGGGGGGGGGTTGGGGGGTGTCCTGATATGAAGCTCTAACCTAGTAAGTCAAGGAGTAGACTTGCTTGTTTATATCTTTCAAAAAAGTTCCAACTTTGGCCGTATCAGTCCATTCTATGCACAACAGATTATCTTTTATGTTTTCCTCTACTACATTGTAAAGACTAAAGTAGTTATTAAATTGTTATCCAAAAACCATAAAATAGTGTTTGCACCCCATTTTAATTATTTATTATGTGTTTTGCTTCTCCTGAAAAAGTTACATCATACAGACTTGCATTTTTAGACAGTTTCACCAACTATATGTTGTGGTGTTATATAAAATTACTTCATTTCTGCTTTTCAACTTTTCTCCCCACAGGTAATGGATGTCATCCCCTTGATGAGCATGCTGTCATTTCTAAAAAGGCAGATTTTCAAGCTGCATCCTTTTTCCTTGGCGGTCAGGAACCTGAGGATAGCAGTAGCTCTGAGGAAGAAAAAGATGACAGGAAGAACAAGAAGCACATCCACACTCAAACTGAAAATGATGCTGAATCGAAAAATGAAAAGTCAGTTCTCAATGGCGCACAGAGCATGAACGGTACATCTAACCATACGTCAGAGGAGAAGCCCCGTACAATTGAGGAATGTGTCGCTATCTTGAATTCAGATGTGAGTAAAGTTGTTTGCTTCACAAGTTTATGTAATTTCGAGACGATTGTAGCTAGAAATTCCTTTGACTGTAAATCATAAATGTTATGATTATCACAAAAATGAATAAAGTGTGCATAAACAAGTTTTAAGTGCATTGAGTTGAATCTGTTGTCAGTTTGAAATAGAAGACGTGTGTAACTTTCAGCGCATAGTCTCAGGCATGTTCTGGTGAACTGTCCTTCACCTCTGTCTCTCTTCTTTTTTTTTTACTATAATCTGCTTTATCTATGTCTTGGAAATACCCTTAAGACTGGTACAGTAGCTTAGTGGTGGTAAATTTTAACCTGTCTTGTTGAAAGCAAACCATCACATATTGTTAAGTATGTTTTAATATATCTCTATATTTTGAAATAAAACGATTATGTGAGGGTTTTGAAGACTGATCCTATATAAATGCGTACTATAATATGCTTTTTAATTTAAAGTGAATCGCTGCCAAGGAATCTAAATAATCTAATTCTGAATGAAAATGTTTACCCCTTAGTTGTCTTTTGCCTCTATGGATGCTCCTTAAACAGGCTTCAGGGAATAATGTTGTCTGTCTGGTGAGTGCAATGTTTATCATTGTTATTTTCTCTTTCCTCATAGGCTGGACCAGAAGCTTTGACAGATGAAGAAATTAAACTACTAGTTAAATCTCGTCACATTCCTCCATATAAACTTGAAAGTATGCTGGGGGATCATATCAGAGGAGTTTCAATCAGGTGAGCTGAAATAAAAGAAGATATTCCTTGTTCCTTAATTGCTTGTGAAATGTAGCTAAACATTTCAATACATGTAATTGTAAAAGGCTTTTATGACACTAAACAGCTCGGTGCTTTCTTGTTTATCTCTATTATTTTCTGATTTTGAAGGGGGCAAGAAAGATTATGATATTGTATATGATTATGATAGTGAAAGAAGTTTAATAAAGTAACACATTGAAGGCATTACAATTCTTTGTATTTATGTGAAGCGATTAAAAAAAATGTCCTTGTATCAAGATGTGTTCATATCATACGCCTAGATACCACATTTGTTGTTTCATCCATTTTACATGCTTGATGCATTGCCACAAGTAGTACTTAAACATGCTGACTGGAGAAATGAACAATTGTTGTTGTCTTGTCATTTTGTCCCGAATTTGGTCATATTATCTTGTTATGGTCAGTACATATATATTACCAACCTCTCCTCCTCTAGTGGGCGGTTGGTGGCTGCTGCTGGTAGGTCCTACTTCTGTCCTTTCACCCATTTATTCATCCTTTCATCTTGCTGTTTCCTCTTAAGTCACCCTGAGATCACCGCAAGTGGTGAAGGGGTAAATTCCAATCAATCACATCACACACACACACACACACACACACACTCTCCTCTGTTTGACTTTCCCCCTTCCTTCTTTTTTTCCTTTCTTTTCTTTTTGCCCTACTTATTTGTGAAAATTGTTTTCTCTCATTTGTTATGTATATATGATAATTTATTCATATCATATTTTAGGAGACAGCTGTTAACTGGCCAACTTACCTCACAATCTGCTTTGGACTGCCTACCCTTCAGACATTATGACTATAAATATGTAAGTAGTCAATTAAGGCTGCTTCTGCAATTCAGCATGAGGCAACATGATGAGTTTGCTTTTTCCATTTTATTATGCATTTTAGCATACAACGATACCATTGATTGCCTGGATTAAATAAAGAGTATAATGTTACTTATATGCATAAAATAGCAGGAGAGAAAATTGCTGATGTAGTATACAAACCTACTGTTTGTGTTTTTCACTATGATTTTTGTGTTGTAATGTAACACCTGTATTGGGCTGTTTGTTTTTTTTTCTGTGCATGTTTCTTGTTGAACAAGTCTTATGCCGGGGGGGGGTGTTAATTTGGTCCGTTAATTTTGTGTGTTTTGTTTCAGTGTTTTAGGGTTGTTTTTCTGTCTTTGTATGTATTTTTTGCTTGAGGTGTTTTTCTTATGCTGCATTTTTTATTATCATTTGAAAAAGTGACTGATTTTTTGGTACTATTTTTAACGTTTGCTTGCTGCTGCTGCCTATGCAATAATATTAGATTAAAATGTTGACGTTTTGTTGTTGAACAGGTGGAAGGAGCTTGTTGTGAAAATGTCATAGGCTACATGCCTGTACCAGTGGGAGTTGCTGGACCTCTGTTATTAAATGGCATCCGATATCAGGTGCCCATGGCCACAACAGAAGGTTGCCTTGTTGCCAGTACCAACAGAGGTTGCCGAGCAATAGAGGTTTGTCGTTCAATCTTTTATGTTTTTCTGTTTTAATTTTTGTTGGGTTTGTTTTTATTTTGGGGAGTTGGGGAGGGGGTATTCTTTTTCTCCTTTTTGTTTTGTTATGAAGAGATTTTTCTTTTAGAATTGAAAGGTTTTTGTTTTTATCTCTTTAGTTAGTGTTCCTTTTTTTTTTTTTTAGGGCAGTTGACAGGTGTTAAGATCCTACTTCTTATTTCACGTGTCTTTCATTCCAAAGATGTAAAATAGTGTACGACCACAACCATATCTCCCCTTCCTCCACCTATGGAAGAAAACAACACCTTTGTATGATGATAAAGGTGTATAGTTTATAACATGCCTCAGATAGACTTATGTATGTTATGCATGAGTTTTTCAATCTTCTATATATTCTTTTTGTCGACAGCAAAGTGGTGGTGCTACAAGCTGTGTTACAAATGATGGAATGACAAGGGGGCCAGTTGTTCGATTTCCAAAAGCAGCCAGAGCAAGGTGAGAAATGAAGCGACCAAAAACTCGTCTCTCATTTTTCCACCCAGTCAACATTTTATTTTATTAACAAAGAATTGGTGACGTTAACATACGCTGCCTTTAACAACGTAACAACAAAAAATAGAGCCTTTGCATTTACGCTATTCAAAACATCACCACTCTTAAGTTTGAAGATGAAAAAGGAGATAAATGCATAGCAAGACTGCTAAGGTGGTTTCTACACCCCTTGATTTCGTGATTTTCCGGGCTATTCAAGCACTGACTTATTACTATGTTATGGTATAATTTGTGCAGTCCTGCTTATCCATACTGGTAAAACTAATATTGACAATATAGGTAAACCGATCTAAATGTAAATTTATTTTGACAACTTGAGTCTGTGTGGGCATTGCAATTAAACAGATCTATTATCTATAGTAGGAGATTTAAACATTGGGGGGGGGGGGTAAATATTTTACACTCATAACGACATAGTTTTTTTTGGCCATTACACTTATTTATCCTTGTATTTTAGAGAGCCCGTTCATTTTAGGATGTAATGTAATTAATATATATTGGAAACAAAACAAGATCATTTATATAATAATACACCTTATTGAATCCCGTTTCCCTGTTTTGTTGTATTTTTCCAGTGAGGTTAAACAGTGGCTTGAAAAACCAGATAACTTTGATTTAGTGAAGGACTGTTTTGACACAACTAGCAGGTAAGAAGTGTGAATGTGTGTTTACCAAAATATACTACACAAAGATAACGAAATTCAAGTTACTGTTAAACTTCTGTGAATTATCATAAAGGTTTCTCTATATTTAGAATTCCTGTGCAGTACAATTCTTATTGAGAATTCAGGGGAAAGGATTTTTTAAAAAGAAAGATTAAGTGCAGGGGAAAAGGACGTAAAGGAATTAATTTAGATGAAAGGGACCAAAAAATGCGATGTAGGTAAAAGGGAACTAAAAGGAAGTATTTAGGTAAAAGGTATTATAAGGATGTTATTCATGTCAAAGGGATTAAAAAGATGTAATTGAGGTCAAAGGGATTAAAAGGATGTAATTTAGGCAAAAGCATGTATTTCAGATGAAATGAACAGAGTAAACGGGACAAAAAGGGTGTAATTGGGGTAATAGGGAATAAAAACGATTTTTCAAACTACCGTCACAGCATGATACGATTACTATGTAGTATCTAACTTATTTTCTCTGCAGGTTTGCACGCCTAAAAAGTATAAAAATTAGTCAAGCAGGACGAAGCCTGTATATTAGATTTGTCTCAACCACAGGAGATGCCATGGGCATGAACATGTTGTCAAAGGTAGGAGTTTCTAAATATTTCTACTTAGAATGAAATGATTGCCATTGGGGCAATAATTTCATGGATGTTGGTCAAAATAATTTTCTGTGTTCCACTGAATTAGGATTGATATACCAGAACGGTTGGATGTTTTAATTTGGGACACCATGGGGTGATGGTGGTCTGAAATAGATATGTATGTTCTTTTGTTAACTTTAATAATAAAAGTTTCTTTGAAAGTCATTATCTTTTCCTTTGTTTTCTTTACATTCAATAATAGTTCATGACGATCCCACCAACTGGCTTCGATTGTGGGTTTTGTCGTTGTCACTGTCAATTAGTACTTGTATGGTTGAGTCATCAGCAAATTTGATTAATTTCGTATGATTGATGTCAATGTTACACTCATTTGTGCACAAGTTGAAAAGAGCAGGTGATAGAACGCATCCTAGCGGAATCTCGGCTGTTTGTTTTTTCAGTTAAAAGGACCAGATTTCACCAAACATTTTTGTTTTCTCTTTCAGGGGTCAGAAAAATCGTTGAATATGTTGAGCGAAACCTTCCCCCGATATGGAAATCATCAGTCTCAGTGGAAACTTTTGTACAGATAAAAAGCCTGCCGCTATCAATTGGTAAATTGGCTCTTTTTGTGTCTGAAATTTAGTCGTCCTCATTCTTTTCAAATTTGTTTTGTTTTTTAAGCCCTCATAGTTTCAAACAATCATCTATCAGTCATGCCATACTCTTATTTCAAATGGACTTGAATCTTTGCTTATTTTTCCATTCAGTACAGTTTTTAAGGTTATTAGAAAGTGACTTTCTCCTTTTCATGACAAGGCACAAACACTCCCTTTTTCATTTAGATATAAATGTTTGGCTCATATTCCCTGTCAATATTATAATTTATTTTCATCGGCATCTTTCACCTGACAGGATTGAAGGCCGAGGTAAATCTGTGGTCTCTGAAGCTATCATTAAATCAAATATTGTAAAAAACACACTCAAAACTACTGTTCCTGCCTTGCTGGAGTTGAATATCAGCAAGAACCTGGTCGGTTCAGCAATGGCTGGAAGTATTGGTGGCTTCAATGCCCATGCGGCCAACATTGTCACTGCCATCTACATTGCTGCTGGACAGGTGAGAAAATGAGGCAGAAAAATCTGTCATATATATTTTTATGTGATTTGTGAATACACGTATTGTCTGTGAAACTGTCTTAACATTGAAGTCGGCATGACGTAATTTTTCAGGAAGAGCAATAAAAGATCATCGAATAGGGTTGAAAACACCATGTTTTGCTTCTTGGATTTCAATTTAATAACTGTTTAATTTTAGTCTTTAGAGTGTAGTGGATGGAAAGAGATAATCAGTTGTGCACAAAATGGACTAAAGAGTTGAACTTTTTGAAAGATTCAAACAAGCAAATCCACTCCTTGACTTGCGCGGTTAGAGTTTCTGAGGCGGAAAGAAAAATGAAAATCTGCATTTGGGTTGTGTGTGTTACTGAAGCTTTTTAATTGGATCAAGGCCTGCCGAATTTATAAAAAAAAAAACACGAAAGAAGCATGCATTTGATCGTTTGAAGAACAAATTTCACATTTAGACAGTTTCTCTGACAATATATAGGCCTGTATTATGTCTTATGTGAGATTTTAATTGATTTTGAGCATGATGTAACATCTTTATTTTTAGATTTGTGCGTATGATTGTGAAATTTGTTGCAGGGTTTCTTTCAGAGACTGCTTTTAGAGGCACATTAAAGTTAAAACATTCTGAACCCTTCTTTTTGTATAGAATTAAGTTTGAAACAAATATTGAACCATCCATTCTGTCGCCAGTAATTTTTTTTCATGCTATGACACAACTGTACTTAATTATTTATTTTAATTAACTTGTAAATTGTTTCCATACAAAATTTGTTTTTAATATAAGAATGTAAATAAAGGCTCCTCAGCTCTTTAACGGGCATTCAATGTAAGTACAACATGTGCAGAGGAAACGCACATCATGCACAAGTGAGAAATACGCAGAGAAGGATTAAAAATGTGAAATAATTCATTTTGCACATCAGGGTCCCTTATTATTATTTTATTCTTGTCTTCTTATAGGATCCAGCTCAGAATATTTCCAGCTCTAATTGCATTGTGTTAATGGAAGCCTCTGGTCCAAATAATGATGATTTACACATTACCTGTACAATGCCCTCCATCGAGGTGGGAACCATTGGTGGAGGAACAGTGCTGCCACCTCAATCAGCTTGCTTGCAGGTGTGTAGTACTAAATGACTCTCCCAATGTATATAATGATATCTGATTTGTTTATATAGTTTGTGATGTATGTATAGAATACTTTCTTTTTGGTCAGATGTATTATGAACTTTGAAATTTGTGAGAGTGCTATTTCAGAATGAGTGGACCTAGCTCAAGATTTATATGACAGATTGAGAATCTGTTGCTGCAGCCTATTGGCGTTTTCTTCATTTGTATTTTATTTCTTGACATTGACATACATAGCATCAAGTTAGATTGTTTAACTGATGTTAATGAATGTGCACATTCGCTTACTTATGCCACTCATCGTTCTTCAGATGCTGGGTGTCAAAGGCTCTTGTCTTGAACGTCCTGGTGACCATGCTCGCTGTCTGGCCCAGATCGTTTGTGCTACGGTTATGGCTGGAGAGTTATCTCTCATGTCAGCCCTGGCGGCTGGTCATTTGGTAAAATCTCATTTAAAACACAACAGGTGAGGCTTCGTCATACTCATTCTCACATTTCGCCTCTTCCTCTGTCTATCTACCCATCAATTGGTCTATGTGTCTATCTAGTTTTTCTATCTGTCGGCAATTGACGGGCGCTGCTGATACTTCTTTTGTTTTTCCTTTTGATAATCTTAAAGATAGCTTGTACAGGGTGGCCCATAAGTCACATCATTTATTGGAGAAGCGTTGTAAGATTTACTGTTGCTGAAAAACTCAATGGAGGTATGCCTGTAGAGGGTTTATGGAAGTTGTTCAGAGCATGTTATGTTGCTTAGATCTATGCCGAGTAGATGTTGAAGGAGTAGATCTAGTTTTTCTTCAACTCGTCTTTTGTCTTTCTCCGTTTTTGCTGTTTGTAGTCAATAATTTCAGGGGAAATCGGCCATTGATTCCTTTTCTCGAAAACATTGCATCAAACGGAGAATCATGGATTTAGAAGGTGGTATTCAATGTTGAATACCTCCTTTTGCGTTAGGACAAGAGATTTATGATTTTTAAAGAAAAGCTCAACAATTTTAACACACTACTTGTCCCAACTTTTTCGTGAAAAACCATAGAAATAAAAGTCGCAAGGCTTAGCACCGTTGTTCATTACTGTTGGTGCCCAAGGATTTTTTTCCGTCTGTTCATTTGTATTTATCTCATCTTTGTTCCTATGTGGCTTCAATATTCTTTCATGTCATTGTTCATCTTATAAGTAGATATTATAATTTTCTCTTCTATTCACTTATGTTTCTGGGTTTCTGTTCTTTTCAGTCTTTGAATGAAACATTAGAGTGATGGTATCTTGTTTTATCATTGCAGTTATGCTTATTCTCGAACACATCAAACTTATTCCTGTTAAACAATCAAGCAAGACTTATATAACATTTATGTGTTTCAGATCCACTGTGAACATGGCCCCAGCATCTCCGATGGAGGAAAATGGCAAAGCCCTGCCTCATGCCGCATCTGCTCCTGGCATGTGCACCAACAAAGCCTCATAAGGGATGATGACCCTCTCAACTTGCTGACTCTGTATATGACACCTTCTTTCCACCATCTTATGTGGGGAAAACTAAAACAAACTACAGTAACAAAATACAGGAAAAAGAACAAAATTGAATCAAGGCAAAAATTTGATCATCCTGCCCAGATCAAAAGTGAAAATACTACTGGAGTCATCCTAGAATACACCCCTTTGTCGCCTTTTGTTTTTTTTTCTCTAGTTGTTGTTGCTTTACCATGAAGGAATTTTATTTCTACGACAAAAAATTTCACATGACTATCAGTGATGTACATTTTCTTCTTAGTTACATTGATCATCCATAGACAGTTACGGCGCTCGTTTTCATTCTTGTGACTAGCTCTCAGTAGTCCGCTGTTAATTTATCTATTGAATTGATCCAGGGTGGTTGCAGCTTGCCAGAAAGGATAATCTGACATTCCTAAATGCTTAATTAATCAACATTGGTGATAGCTTTTTATCAACAAGTCGCGAGGTTCCAAATTAGTGACATCACTAAAATGAGCCTAAATAAGGGTCAACAACCCTTGTTCCCTTCATTTGTTGTTGAAAGGGAGAAGACACACAATATAGGTCCCTGGTGTATTTGAGTTTGGGAAAAATTGGACTGCGACCCTGTCATTCTGAGGTCATGATTTATCTTTTAACTTACATGATATTGTTAAAAACTGAGGCATTAACGATTATTGAAAGACCCTAGATTTAAGTTTGTTCAATGAAGTTCTTTCAACTCTTCGTGGTGAAAAAATGAGTGAACTAAAGAAATGCTGGCACAATTTAGTCCCTTCAGATTTGATATTTCCTGTTGAATCGATCACACATCATAGTACTCATCAGTGTCCATTTGCACTTTGCACAAAGCCATACTCCTTTTAATTAATATTTTTTTCATTGTGTTTTTAATACGGCTCATTTTCACAATTCTCTTTCTTTCCATAGAAGTATGATATGAATCCCATTTATTCATTTATTACTCATTTAAGTAATTACATTCTCTTAGATTGCACATTTTTATTTGGACCAGCTTTGGCTTTCAAAAATAATTTACTATCCTATCTGTCACTCTCTCTTTTCTTTGTTTTGTTTTGGGGAGGGTTTTTTTTTTTTTTTATAAAACTCAGTTGTAGCTAGCCTAAACAAAGTAAATAGAAATCGGGGGGGCTGTAGTATCTGGTTTGAATTGTCAGTGGATGTGCTTGTCGTTCATTCTTTGCTTTAAAAAAAACAAATTTACAGCTAGTTGATAACTTAATTAAAGATAAAAGATGGAAGATTGTATGTACTTCTACTTTTATAAATAAAATTCTAATCTACTGCAATAATGTTTTGAACCTATAGTGCAATGTGTTTGAAGAAAATCAAGTTAAACTTCAAGGTAGGTGCAAAGAATGATTCTATTTCTTCTGGTGAAGACTTGGTCAGTCTACATAGAAATACCATGACATTGAAAGGGAATATTTGTTTGTAAATGGCGAGTTTGAAGTCTTGGGGGATATGAAGGGGTATAAGATTCAGTAGATGTGATATGTATATAAATATTTCTGTGTACAGATATTACAAGGATGCCATTTTCCAGCGATTGATATGTGTCTGAGCTATTGTCAGAAGGTTTGTGTCTTGTCTACTTTCAATTAGTACACTGAAAAGATGCATTTGTTAATTCATTTAAAGATATGGTTGTTGTATTTCGATATATGAGTATCTATTTTTCCACTAATGAATTGAATTTGCATTTTACATGCTTGACATGTAACTGTTTGGTCTATGAGTCACAACTTGTCATAATCTGTTTAAGAATGTTGATTATTGGGTCATTGATGTTATAACATGCACAATGGAGTCCCAACATTTTCATTCCAGGATAAAAGTGAGTATTCCCAGATGTGGGTTTGCAGTCATTTTAAAAGGTTTATTCATGAGTGAAGGTATTAATGTTTATTGCAAATACAAAGAGCTTGTAGAGAGTTTTTCACAATCCAAATCGTGCACACATTGAAACAGTTACCATCTAATCATAGCTGATTAATGAGAAGATTACTTCAAATGAATGAGCTTTGACAATAATCTGTGACATGATTCATGTTTTTGTCTCTAACATCTAGCCAAATTACCAAAACTGGTGCTTTAATTGATTTAAAGTATTTTCTTTAGATATGCAAAGAACTATTGGTTCTTTAGCATTAAACAGATATTAACCACATTATAATTTTCCTTTTGAGCTCAAAACTCACTTCTAAGAATATGAGCCCTTACCAGCAGCAAACCTTTTTGATAATGGCTCATCTCATTTCTGTCATGACCTTAAGTATGGTACATATTTATTTAAAGAATTATGTGTAAACTCATTAAAATTGTCAATGCTACTAAAATGTGTTTCCGCATCATGTTAAGATTGTACATGTTTTCCCCTACCTCTTGTGTATACTTTTCACTGATAGCATTCATTGTTTAAAAATTTCTTAGAAAACAGTTGAAATACTGCATTAAATTTATATGACTTTTGAAGAATTAGTGATCATTTGTTTATTTGATCTCACAGAATTTTATTTGAATGTTACAGAACAGTGCGCCAAGGTGAACAAACATTGTTGTTTATCTTTTAGTTCATAAATTTTCACATATGTTTACTGTCATTCGAAATATGTTGAGAACTTCCGGTATTGCAATGATGATTTAGTCAACGAATGGGGGATGAAGAGAAGAGTGTGTTGAAAGATCAGAATAGGATAGATCCAACCTGCGATCTCACCTGTCGATGGTGCGGTGAGCTGTCAGAAAACCCTGAGCATGTACTCATTAAATGTCCATCGCTGAGAGAGTTGAGATTGAGGTGGCTCCCGAAAGAACCCACGCTGGGCACCTGTTTGTACAGCCTGGCAGGGCAGCTACGAAAAACACGCGTCGTTCTGCCAACTCGCCTTTTGGGGCGAGAGGCAGGGTGGCGTTAATCTATGACTGAAACTTTCTGCTGCCAAGGGATCCCTCGGAGCTTTCACACGCTTTCTATGATGTGATGGGATGAAAGAGGAGATCAATGTCTCAGGAGCTTTTGTGTATAGCTTATGATCTGTCCTCATTGAAGCAATGGGTCTTCAATTGCACACGTTTATTAACACTGGGTAGCTCTATTGGTGGAGTGTCTGACTGCCACGCAGGCAATCTGAGATTAATCCCTGTCCTGACATGTTTATTTTTTTCTGGTCTTCCCGTCAACCCAGCGTGGAAAAGAATAGCCAGGTTTATTAAATAAAGTTAGCATGGAAAGCACTAGCAAACTGCCACATTATGCCGCATGTCTTAAAAGATCAGGATTTGACTCCTAATTACCTATGCTCTCTCACTGAGTATGAAACATACTTTACTTTCTTTTTGTTTTTAGCATAATTTAGATCATAGTGGGGGGGGGTGAAATGTTAAGCTTGACTAGTCCATTAATGATATTCAAAAATAATTGTATTGCTTTTAACTGTAATTTTTTTTGCCGCCTTATCTCTATTTCTATCCATGATAAGAGAGAAAAATAGCTGAGATCTGCATGAATGTGAACTGCTCTGTTCTCCGTCCTTGTTTACATGATATTGCATCTTGTTTTCTCGAGCAACTGATCAAGTCTCTTAGTACATATGATAACAGTTTAATCTATACTATTTGTGCAACAATAGGAGTAATTTACCCAGAGCATTAATACCTCAGGGCACTGGTCTTGACTGCTGTTCTTGCTGTTAACTCCTGATAGAGACTTGTTCGGCTACCATCCAGTGTGATTCCTTTGCCCCCTTACTTTTGTTCATATTACATTCTTCATATCTTCAGCTTACAACATTGCCAAAGTTATTATTCCAGTAAATGAATGAAGATTGAAGGTGTCTTGCTATTATCTGAGAAAGGTTATGGGGGGGGGGGGGGGACAAAACTGATTTTAACCATAGATTTATGTAATGTGACCCTTTGCGGTATCTAGAAAATAATTTGATTAGGTCATTACGGTACTTCATTCTCAAATCAAAAATTTGCATGAGTGCTTTTGAGTCGACTTATTTATTCTTTCGATTAAGGGATTTTTTTTAAAACCAAAAATGAAAAGTGAAATTACTTGCAATTGTGCAACAATGTGCAACTTGCCTAGGGAGTACATTATGATATGGGATATTTATGCTTGTCTCTCTCCAAATTGAGAACGGGGTTATATTTGATATCTTCTATCAAAGGAGTACATATCTTTCAATTTTCTTATTATTTATATAAATTATAAATCTATGAACGTATTTTCACTTTGCAAGGAAGAAAGTGAATGTTATGTAAGAAAAAATGTGAATGCACCTAGCTATTAACTTTGGCATTTTTCTGTCTCTTCATTCCTGGAAAGGGTTAGCTAAAGAAATCCATTTGAATTACAGCTGACTATTGATACACTTTATTGTTGTTATTTCTATGTCGTGGTGTGTGTGTGTGTGTGTAATATATGGGAACTGGTGGTTATTTGGAGTTATCGGTAGGTACTTTACCTATTGATTTGTCCCACCTTTTTCTCTCCTGCAAAAATGGTCGTTATTCGTACCAATATGTTTTATTGCAAACTAAAAAACTTAAATATTAATATTAGGGAGAAATCAAAACAGAAAAATCGAGCTGTATTTTCACAAATTAATGTGTTTGAAGAAATAAAAGTATTTTCTTTCCAAAATACCTCTCTGTGTGGGGTTTTTTTCTTTGTGTACATGTATATGTCAGGAAAAAGCTATGACCTGGGAATTTTTAAAGATTAAAAAACAAATTTAATTAATACAGTGGAAGCCAGGAGAAATCCAACTCGCTTGTCAATTCTCGGTTATGATCTACTCTCACCACTGGTCCTAATTATTTCCTTATTATTTCATTGCATATCATTATCAACATTTAGAACATTACATATGTTTCATTTATGACTAAAGAGATAAGCATATGACTATCTCATGCACATTACATACAATGGAGAAACAATTCATTTCGTATTGGCAAAATATCTGTTGAAAACAAGTAAGACACTCAAAACATCTATTTCAAACTTGACACGATTTTTAATACCAAATGCAGTGTATGCCATAATGTATTATGGTCAAAGGAATCAATTTAAACAAACTTATAGCATTTTATACACATAAACATTTAGTTATTTTGTAATTTGAAGAATTTTATCACAAAATTTAGGATTAATATTATGATCACCCATATTATTTATTGTAAAAGTGTAGCATTCTATGTATTCACAGTGCAAGTATAGAAGGTAGCAGTAGCAATAATTATTATTGTCCAATAAAGATAAAGATGGGTTAATAGTCCGTATCCTCGCACAAATGCGAGTCACCTACTGAAGAGCAGGCCATTTTATTTCAAGTCCTTCTCAACTCTCTGAGGAGCATACAGTACACATGCCTGTTAGGTTTCTCGTACTAACACCCTGACAAGATCCTTCTCTACCTATAGCTGGGTACCCATTCACAACTGAGGAAAGTAGAACGAGTACCTTTCCTAAGAGTACAACGTTGTGGGGGGAACCCACCTGTGCCAGCCGTGGGGCTTGAACCAGCGTCGTCGTAATTACAAGCTCACAACACTACGGTTCAGTTACAACGCCTCATCATAAAGAGATTCATTTGATTAACAGCTGACTACAGAAACATTTGCCCAAAAAAATTGTGGGATTGCGACATTCCCAGCGTTCTAGTTTTAAATCTTGTGACGCTAATGGGACGTGGTGAAGAAACGGGAGAGGTTTTACTGTTGCTCCAATACCCAAATCGTCATGAGTTTGCAATGAAGAAAAACGTTAATATGGGGGGGGGGGAGATTGGTGCAACTCGGATGTTGACTAGCGGTTATACTTATACTAAATATAGTGTTGTGTGTGATATGTAATCAATGCTGTAAGTTGAGAGTGATTCCTATCTAATGTGGAAGCGGGAAAGTAATTAGTTATAGTTATTGTTGTTTTACGGTTTTATTGATACCTTTGAGATGCCACCAAAAAGACAATGAACTCTTATTTTTCGAAGTCGGCATTTATTGTACACCTTTGAATATGTGGGGTTTTTTTGTTAAACATTGTCCATGAAATGAACAGTTTTATGAAAGATTATTTTTATGATTGAAATTGAACGAAAAAATATAACCGGATTGCAAAATGATGTAAGTGTGCACATTTTGAAAATGAAACGGTATAGTAATACATTGTACAAAAAAAGTTGCCCATATGAAATGAAATTGACTACAATTTGAAAAAAACGTTGCCCATATGAAGTGAAATTGGCTACAATTTGAAAAAAACGTTGCCCATATGAAGTGAAATTGACAACTACAATTTGAAAAAAACGTTGCCCATATGAAGTGAAATTGACAACTACAATTTGAAAAAACGTTGCCCATATGAATTGAAATTGACTACAATTTGAAAAAACGTTGCCGATATGAAGTGAAATTGACTACAATTTATACTATTTCATTTGCACTACTGTCCGTTGCCCATATGAAGTGAAATTGACAACTACAATTTGAAAAAAAAACGTTGCCCATACGAAGTGAAATTGGCTACAATTTGAAAAAAACGTTGCCGATATGAAGTGAAATTGACTACAATTTATACTATTTCATTTGCACTACTGTCTGTTGCCCATATGAAGTGAAATTGACAACTACAATTTGGAAAAAAAACGTTGTCCATATGAATTGAAATTGACTACAATTTGAAAAAACGTTGCCCATATGAATTGAAATTGACTACAATTTGAAAAAAATGTTGCCCATATGAAGTGAAATTGACTACAATTTATACTATTTCATTTGCACTACTGTCACACATTAGCATCCCGCTGACGTTCCAAATATACACAGCTATACATCGATAGTGAGGAAGGCGGGTGACTTGTAATGTTTGAGTGTCAACAATGATTTTTTATTTTACATGTAGGTTTAATCATAGATCCACGGGTTATCGGTTTCACTGTCTCCTGTAATAATAAAAGGAGATAACAAAAACATAGACAATTTCATGTCGTAAAGGATTACATCGTGAAAACAAAGTACATGTATTGAGTAAAATCAGCAAAAACTTAACACTGGGTTAAGATCTAATCAAGCATGAACAACAAAGGAATAAACATGACTATTTCATAGACCAGGCAATTAAGGTCGAGCACATAGATGGTTACATAAAGATTTTCTTATTTTTATAATGAGCGACGTGATAAAAGTGCTCCGCTCAATAGAAAACACTATAACTTGTAATAACATAGGGCTGGGCTCGGCCTGGGCTCATATCCACGATGAAGTGACGATTAAGGATTAGACTACTTCCCTTCTCTGAACAGATGTATGAACTTCGACTATATCTAGGTCGAATCGACTTATTCATTTAACTTAGAAGCACTTAAGAATACATTTAAAGGGACAATAAAAAATTTTTTTTAACGAACGACTAAGGTAATAAATGACTCGAAAACCTGAAAACAGTTCATGCACACTAACTTATTAAAGCACCTGAAGTAAGTTCAGTGAATTTACATAATATTAATAACATCTTATTGTTGCTTAGTAATACTTCTGTGGAAAGCAATAAAACAATGGCAGAAGTAAGCTATTTAAAGGCTGAATGGTTAAGTGAATAATAAGGGGACCAGCATCAGTCAAAATAAATTCAAAGTAGAATAAAACTAACATAGAGGTTTTTCATGAAGGGAAATCACAAATAATATTGATTATGTAGGCTTGTCCGGAGTATTCAGAAAAAAATGTAAAGGCTATTAAGGTGAAAAATAGTATGTTTAAAATGTTTTATTATGATATATACTCACAATGATAAGCATTTTGTTTACAATAAACAATTGAATATACACTTCTTTGCGTTTCTTAGAGTTGCACAAACAATTTTACGTACTTTTAAAAGGTTTCAGTTTACACATTTATTATTTGTTTAAATAGGCGGCCACGTTAAATAGGGCTAACAATGTTTCTATGAAAATGTGTGTTTCATTGACTAAGAATCTTTTTTCTGGCTCTCATAGCATAGCCTGGGTGCTCTTTTACTGCAATGCGGGATGGGGAGGGGGGCAAGAGGGGAATATCAAGCAGGGAGTCAGGGTGGGGGAGGGGGCAAGAGGGGAATATCAAGCAGGGGAGTCAGGGTCTTTAGGCATATCGGTTACCAAATAGAAGGCAAAATAAACCAATGACTAAAGGCAGGATCTCATACAGCGTGTTTAAAACATGCACGGTTTTAGAATATGCAACGGTTTTCCAAAACCGTGCAGACTTTCTATTCTCATATCACTTGTTTTGGTGTAAAGAGCAGTCGTATAAACATGGATTTTGTCGTACCAATTCATTCGATGAATTTTTCGTAGATTTGGAGCGTAAACTTCATCCTGACTGGTTCTATGTCAAGGATGTAGACTAGAACACGGCGAGAAATGTGTGTACTGAAACTACAACACGGGTTGATCTTCGACGTGTGTCACATTGTGTGTGTGTGTGTGTGTGTGTGTGTGTGTGTGTGTCGGTGGGTACGTGTGTATGCATTTCTGTGAATGGGGAATGGGATCATTCGAAATCGTACGGGGGCTTAAAAAAATTAAGATAATAAATCTTAAACAGAGCAAAACACAGGTCTTCGCTAAGATTTTTCTTAATTTTGATACGCTGATTTCAGAAATGACCTTTTTTACGATCAGATAAACATGTGTGGATTTTGAGTGAAAATTTGTTTAATCCCAGTAGCCTAGGTGTTCGGGTCACGTAGGCCACTCCTCAAAACAAGCAGTGATGAGTGACAAGGAGAGCGATTTTTTAAAACGCCGCACGGCTTCATTGCGACTCCTCCTAGATGGTTTTCTGCTCTCATGAGAACGGCTAGAGGCATAATAGAAAGAAGCGGTTTTCGAAAACATGCAGCAGACTTTTATTGGACAGAAACTGTCGCCGGAACACCCTGTATGAGATCTCGCCTAGGCTCTAGTGTAGGGGAGATTATAGGAGGTTGGATGAATAAGGTTCCCAGTAAATATAAATGGGGAGGGGGGGGAGAATATATAAAAACTCATTCAAGTTCGTTTCTTTTTTGTTTCTGTTTGTTTGCTAACAAAATACACAGCAGATAACATGGGAGTGGCCTTGAGGGGCTCTGGAGCGCTGTCTGAGGCCATCCCATCATAGTATTTTTATTTGCTCCCGATGAAATGTGTAACATGCTGTGAAACACAATGACATTGTGATTTCCTTGGATGCTGAATAAACCATCCCGATTCTACAGTCATTATTCCAATATTTGGAATTTGACAAACCGAGAATATGAACCCCTGCTGGACTGAAGCGAAAACATCAAACACTGCTTGATTTCGATTCAGTTCAGATCAGTCCATCTACCATTAATTGAGATCGAAATCAGATCTCATTGAGATTACCCGCACGCTCTGTGTGACCCCATTATAATAAAACCATTAGGCCTATATTGCCTATCCCATTATGGCAAATTAATATTTGTGAGTTTGAGGCTAAAGAGTATATCTGTCATCTCATAGTCACACATGTTCTTTCTCAATTTAAACAAAAACGTCTGCAAGTTAGCTATCCGTTGGATGATACGAGAAAAAAGGGGGTGGGGTTCCATAGCATTGAACCTAGTTTAATCATTTGTTTCATTCAGTTCTTTAACTTTCAAATAAACAAACGTTTTCAGCTAACAAAAGATGATAATGCGGCACGGCCACTTAAGTTTTCAACAATTTCAGGCCATGCACAATGTGACATCATCTTACTGTGGGTAACGGCTATTTTGCCCACGAGTGAGATCTGGGAGTGACAAAACGCACCGCGTGAGATTAAGAGGCTAAAGTAATGAATCCCACCCAAGCGATACTGAACCCCAATCAACGGAAGGGGGGCAAAATGAAAAATAGGAAACGTTCATGTTATCCTCACCTTCAACATCTAACGTTTCTTTGCTGACTGGTGAAATTTCCAGGCTCGTTTCGAGTTCAGTGGTACAACTGCCGATAGTCCACTCGCTTGCGCTGGACTTTTGATGAGAGGTCTGAGGTTGTTCTATCTGAAGAGCGCCTGTCGCTGAACAGACTTTGTTACTGGTAGAAGATTTGTTTGTGGCTTTTGAAGTAAGAGAGCTTTCGTGGTCGGTGGGAAATACGTTTGCTCCAATTTTTGAATGGAAGTACGTCTTATTATTGATAGGACATTCTTTTTTAGTAATCTCTGAACTAAAACGGGTCTTGTTATTGGTGGAGGATTTATTTGCATTGTCATCTGAAACAAGACATGCTTCCTTAAAATCGGGAAATCCTGTTGCGTTAATTTCTGACATGAGACAGGCTTTGCTAGCGGTAAGATTTTCTTGTGGCGTGTTGCTAAAACTAAGCTGACGATGGGGAGTCGTCACAGCTTTTATTTATAAACTTTTCAGAGAAGTTTCCAACATCCTTTTGGGCTTCCATTTCATATTTTGACAGTCTTCTTTCGGACGAAGACATTGTAAGACATGATTGTGAATTTGGGGAGCATGTGTGTCCTTGAAAGCGTGCAAACGCTTTAACAAGTTGACTCTAATGGAGTTCGTTCACCTTTATTTCCCAAAGTTGGGATTCGATGCTCATTACCACTAAACTCATGGACGAAATCATGAGTGGGAATATTGGGATCGACATCATCGTTTTGTTTTAGCCATGCTAGTTGATAATAATATGGGCAATGGGCAGGCGCAGTTGCGAGAGGTGTCGATGCGCAGATATCAGAAAAGCTGTCATCGAGCCTTGCTGGTGTACTTGGAAAATGGTTTTCTAGATAGGTAAAGCCAATACCATCCAGTTGATCCGTGAAAAGTGAAGCATCCGCCGTGTCTTCCACGTCTGTATTTATAGTATAATAACAAGAAGAATCATAGTCTATGTCACTCTCAGGGGCAATTGCATAGCATGTCTGTTCTTCAATCGAGAGTGGTACATCTTTCTCTTTACGTTCATCAACAGGTGAAAATAAATGTGTCGTTTTCTTTTCAATACTTATCACGGTGCCACTGTTGGCAATACATGATTTTGACTGTTCTGTCTTTCCTTCTGAAACATGCGTATATGCAAGATTTTTGTGTGAAAGGTTCAAAGTACCTATACCGCTGTCGGAGACTTTCACATTACATGACGTATTGTCTCCTCGACTATAGTGAGTCGGTCTATCGCTAATGTATGTTTCGTCGTCGCTGCCAGAGACATTTTCATTGTCTTCGTTTTCTCCATTCACAACTGATATATTTGCCATTTTTTCACTGAGGGCAAATGTACTTGATTTATAATTCGTGGCTGATAAGTTGTTGAGGCTTTCGCACTCAAAAGAGTTACACTGATTTGTATAGATTTTCCTATCACTTGCTCCATTGCCAAATTCAGGCCTTGATAGAACAATTCCTCCACATCTAATATGTCTGAGGGGTTGACATAACTCTCACTATTGGCTCTCTTACTCGGCTCGCAATCTAAGATGTAATTTTCTTTTTCCCAGATCTTACCCCATTCTCGCCATCTTGGTTCCTCATTGAACGTATTTTACAAGCATGACATTGCATTGACCTGCTGTGAATGATGTTATTTTCTTCGACCAAGAGAGGTTTAGTATATTTTTTATTACCCTTAAGGTTTTGATAAATCTCACGTTTTTCATTGATGGTCCACTCTGGAGCTTCATGTTTCCAATGCAATACTTCTACGACAATAGGATTACCACTGCCAACAGATCCATTGACAGAGGCTTGACTAAGACATCGAAAACTTGTAGCTTTGCGTGGAAGCCTGTTGTAAATTATGGGGATATGTCTACGTTCCCAACAACTCGAATGCGGGTTTTCCGACGTACAGCCTTGATTATGGAACAATTCACAACATTGTGATTTTCCTCTTACTGCGTCGATGAGCTTATGCCTGCATACTCTCAAGGATTTGTGTTCGTTTTTTATTTTAGCTTTGCTGCTTTCTTTGCATTTCAGGGAGGGTGTATTATATTTTGTTTCACAAACTTCTTTAGTTTGCAACATGACTCTTCACCGTGATGGTATTAAAACAAATATGTACTTGTATAAAATATTATACTTGAGCTGATTGCACAATAATAGAACGAGTGTAGTCACGACTTGCTAGCGCTCGTGGGATGTTTGTTTGCTTCGTTTGAATTTACATGAAAAAGGTACTCCAGCAACATTTTCACAAGTCGTAACTTTTGATCAGCAGTTTACCACCTAGAAGTGCATTGGTGCAATTTCCCCCACGCTTTGATGATGTTTCTGGCGTTTCAATTGTTACTGTGTCGGCACATGGGCTTGATAAAAAAGACCCGGCAACTTGCAAATTTTGCTGCAAGAACCGACTCACAGAAATCTGAAACAAATAAAAATAAATTCAATAGAGATAAAAAGAGACTGGTAGCAAAATAAGTAAAGACAAACAGTCAACTCATCCAGGTGCAAGTTTTTGATTTGACTTGATTTGATATATCCACATCCACAACTAAGGTGATATTGGGGGTTTCAATTTTGCCCGGGCTGCCCTGTAAGCAGCTAAGGGATATTTCACGTGCACAGAGTGTTGTGATCTGCACATGGGACCTCCTTTTATCGTACGTCTCCGATAGGACTAGGTGTCCATCCATCTACCTGGAGCATGGGGTAGATTTTGCTTGAAACAAATCGAGAAAATTGTTCAACCGTTGGTGGGATTCGAACCCACTACCTTTTGGTTAAGAGACCAACACCTTGTCTCCTGACAACACCTTGTCTCTTGACTACCGTACTATTAAGTCCTCCCGATATCGTAGGAGAAAAAATAATGAAGACGAAATGGAAAATGGAAGAGACAGACAGAGGCGACATAGAAATAAGTTATGTTTGTTACATTGAAATCTACCTCTTCCTTCAAATGCATTAAGAAAAAGAAAGCGGTGTCGATGGCCTAGAGGTTAGGCTTCCGGGCTTGGGATCATGAGCTCCTGGGTTAAAATCCTAGGTGCGACGTTGTGTTTATTAGGAAATACGCTTTAGCACGCATTTTCTCAACTCGACCCAGGTGTAAATGGATACCAGCAACAGTTTAAGAGTAAGAGCCTGTGACAGACTAGTGTCCAGTTTAGAAAGTGATTATCATCACTTGTTCCGCTTTATGCTATATAAACTGGGATACGCTCGGGCTCTATTGGCCGTAAGGGATCTACAGGAGTTTTACTGTTATTCCATATATGCAGTGGTATGAGAATGAATTAAGAGGAAACAGCACAATGGAAGACATATGAAAAAAAGAAAAAAATAAGAAATAGGATCTGCCAGTAGCATCGACCAACCGCCCAGGAAGACAAATATTTGGGAAACAAGATATAAAGACAAATATTTGGGAAAATTTTAAGACAAATATTTGGGAAACAAGATATTAAGACAAATATTTGGGAAAATTGATATTAAGAAAAATATTTGGGAAACAAGATATTAAGACAAATATTTGGGAAAATTGATATTAAGACAAATATTTGGGAAACAAGATATTAAGACAAATATTTGGGAAAATTGATATTAAGACAAATATTTGGGAAACAAGATATAAAGACAAATACTTGGGAAACAAGATATTAAGACAAATATTTGGGAAACAAGATATTAAGACATATATTTGGGAAACAAGATATTAAGACAAACATTTGGATACATTGATATTAAGACAAATATTTGGGAAACAAGATAAATTAAGACAAATATTTGGGAAACAAGATATTAAGACATATATTTGGGAAACAAGATATTAAGACAAACATTTGGATACATTGATATTAAGACAAATAGTTGGATACATTGATATTAAGACAAATACTTAGGAAAATTGATATTAAAACAAATATTTGAGAAAACTGATATTAAGACAAATATTTGGATACATTGATGTTTACACAAATAATTGGGTACATTGATGTTTACACAAATAATTGGGTACATTGATGTTTAGGCAAATATTTGGATACATTGATGTTTAGGCAAATATTTGGATACATTGATGTTTAGGCAAATATTTGGATACATTGATGTTTAGACAAATATTTGGATACATTGATGTTAAGACAAATATAACAAGCTAATAAAAATGTAAACTAGACAAACAGACACATCAATTGACTAATCAGATGGGCAGCGGAAGGGGAGGAAAGAATAATAGATGGATGAATAGAAAGACGTGGATTGATTGATGGGTGAAAGGTTTATGTGAAATCAACTAGAAGTTAGCCCTAATTTCAAGTTAAGAGAGGCCAGGATTGTAGTAATCCTAGCTTTGTTTTTATCCATTTTCATTACGAGTTAGCCCTAGTTGAGTGGGATAAAACGTAGGTCGTTGGTTTCAGAAACAGATAGGTGCATGACATCGGCGCAGCCCTATTCCCTAAAGCGTACCCCCTCCCCCCCAAAAAATAAATAAATAAAATAAATAAAAATAAAATAAAATAAAATAAAATAATAAAATAAAAATAAATAAAATAAAACAATCCCGTAGAAAAGAACAGCAAAAAAAAACAAAGCCAAACAATAAAACAAAGAAAACGAAACAAAACAACAAAAAAACAAAACAACCACCCCCCCCAACAAAACAACCAACACATAGAGAAAAAACAAACTACAAAACATTAGAGAAACAAAAATAGACCCCCTCAAATGTGATTCTCTTCTTCTGAGGACTCTTATCAGCTTCTGTTGAAATTCCTCCTTCCTCCATAATTGAATATTACATCATTTAAACGTGAAAACTGACATAAGGAAACATCCAAACCCTCAACGATAACTTCAACGAAATGGGACACAAACAAAAACCACTGATCACTCCATACTACAACGGTTACTGAGTTCTCTCGCGTCGATATATAATTACATGTATGACTGATTTTTCTCTCTCGGTTAAACAAAATATAAGAATCTAGTTAGACTAAGATAAGACATATCTTATTGTCCCAAGATACAGGCACATTTGCGTAGTGGTACATCACTTTTCACAATGTACACACATACACACACCTTGTCACAGAGCAGCGCCAAAAGACTATGCGTTTATACTGTTATACATGTCAATATTGTCGATGTCACACAAAACCAATACATGTAACTTACATTGTAAGTAGTCAGCTTTTACTATTCACTACGTCTTTCCACTGTTATCATCGCATGTTATTCATTGGCGCTATGTATTATATATTGTTGTATAATGTAACTGACAAAACGATGTGCCTATTTTGGACAATAAATCTCTTGTGTATTGAATCTATTGGATAAATACGAAAACTTCGTAGAAATGGCATAATATAGAGTATGTATACTATGCACATCATTATTATAGTTCCCTTGGTAACATTAGAGGGCTGTCATATAGGCCTGAACGTCAACAGTCCACCCCAAACCTGCTGGATACACGTAAGTAATCGATATGGACATCACCACTACCACCACCACCACCAACAACAACAACAACACGGATACATTATGTCGAACAATCAATCGTCAATTTAGCAACACACAAGACGAACACGGTGTCATGATCGTATCTTCGAGGGGTTAATGAAGGCGCGGTAACAAAATCTGACCACGCTGAGTTTTAGATAGAATACATATCTGCGTACTGCCATTCATGTCAAGCCAGAGGCACATGACAAAGAGAAATGAATGACACACAAGTGGAGAATGGAGCGAGGCATAGCCCCCCCCCCCCCCCCCCGTCAACAGTTAAACAAATATAAGCAATGCAAAAATAATTTTAAAAAATCAACACATTAAATATAGAATAGCCTATATTAACGTCATATTAACATCTTACCTTCTAGATATAATCTAATATACATAAGTTTACATTGGTACACCTCAATGATTAAACATTCATAAAAATTCCCCAACGCACAATATGTAGAGTTTACTTTTATCTGTCACTTCCTTTTACAATTGACTGAATCAAAAAGGCAAAGCAGAGAACAACAAAATTTCTTGAGAACAATTCGTTAAGGAAAACGCTTGTAAACTCTACTCACAGAAAACAACTTGTGGGGAAAATGAAGACAACGAATACTCGCATATTTTTAGCACTGTCGAAATGTATCGATGCAGGCTAAAGTAAAACTTTATAGTTCAAACAGATAAAAACATTGACTTCAAAAACTAGATAGTTGTTTATACTATTGTGACAACAAACACTAACAGCAGCAACAGAGTATAAATGATGTGTTTACCACGAGTTTTATCTATAGCATACCAATCATGATTAATTGTAGTAATGAGGGACTCGGTAGTAGGCTACTCGAGCCCCGCCGACGGTAGAAAAATTTTCTCGATTTTTTTCGAGCAAAATCTATCCCCCTGGTCCATGTAGGTGAATCGACAACTAGTCCCATCGGCGACGGACGATAAAAAGGAGGTCATGTGTGCAGATCACAACATAATGTGCACGTTAAAGATCCATTGGCTGTTTACAGGGCAGTCGGGGCAAAATTAAAAAATCCTACCAAAAACCTCGAGATCATCTCAGTTGTGGATCAAGTCAAATAAAAAAATAAATCAAAATAGTAGTGTCATTATTGTGAGAAAAAAAAGGTCACGTCAAAATTTTATAGTTGGTTCATTTTTTTACAAATTATATTTTATAGTGTAGTAAATTCTATCGTATCAATATTATAGTGTGTTAAAGCCTCTTCATACAACAGGAAAGGAGCTTAGTCATCAATATTTCTGAGCATTTTACATTCTCGTATCTATATTTCTTCCCAGCAGCAAGTAACAATACGGCGTCCGTAGACTGGACTATGTTTTTTTTACAAATAATAATAGATCTTACGTGCATGGCATGTAAGGTCGAACTACACATTGACCTCAATCGATGCTCACGGAGAACGGAACGCCGAGGAGACTGTCACGTTACAAGGGCAATAACTCGGTCAAAAACTAAACCAAAACGCGCAACAGTCTCTGGAGCGTTGCCGCCATTTATTTTGCCGCAGGATAGCTGTGCATTGTAACTGTTTGCTAAAAAATTGTTGTTGCAGTTATTTCTGAAACACTTGTCAGATGCGTTAAACACGCAAAATGTATATAAAACAGGTAATGAACATAACGAAGGAAACAAATAGAGCTTACAAATCAAAATAACCCATTTGCATCGTCAATATCGGTACCAAAGTAACCTGTTATCGATAATTCATTTTGTGATTGTTGTGATGCTCGGTGCTGTGACCGTGTGGGTGTAATGCATGGTTGAGATGTCTGAGGTTGAGGGAAGGCTATATATAGATGTTCTCCTTGGAAATAGTGTCCATTCAAATTTAATAATGTTCCTTCATTATAAGAGGTCAACATCCTTGTTGAATCAACCATGTAAGTTCCATTTCCATCCAAAATCTGTAAAATAGCAGTGTCTGTTCTACTTCTACTTCTACTCTCTCTGTCTATTATCTTGTGCAGTGTTATTGACTGACATTCTTCTCAGTCACAACACTCACCACTGTTATTACACGCCTTAAGTCTAAAGGGAAGCCAAATCAACTGAAAAAGATAAATATAGAATCTAGATTTGGATTAGGAATGAACTTCCAAAGTCTGGCATATACAGTGAGTGTAGCGTTTGATTTTTGCTAGAGAGTGAAATTCAGTGTATCAGTGGTAGATTTAGACGGCTGTCCACTCACCCAGTTGCATCCTCTATTGATATAATCCCTGTCTATCATGATCATGCGGTACTTCTTAGACCAATTAATGCTATGTGTGGTTGTGTTTGTTTACCGTTTACCCTTTGTTATAGTTATTCTTTAGGTTCCACCCGCAGGGGTTTGGTGCAAATCTAGGTTTAGACTTGAGTAGTGGCAATTCTAGTGCACATTGGATGCAAAGCGTGTGCATGGACACAATACTGTAATACAGGGGGTGTGCTCTCATTGAATTTAATTTTAGCACTTTTCTCTTTTAAGGTTATTATTCAAGGATTCAGGAGTTATAGGGACCAGACTGTTGTGGAGCCCTTTAGTCCAAAGCACAATGTTATTGGTGAGTATTTCTTTTTATTTGTTGTTAATTCTAGAAAGTTTCTTCAAAATACCCAGGTTCGATGAACAAAAATACAATCCTTGAATTTATTTATATTGGCTTTGAGGAATGCTTATGAATGTTATCAACCAGTGATTGGTATATATATGGCAAGTTTCACAAATGGTCCATCTCCATTTCCTCTTTTGTCAAAATGTACATGTTATATTTCTTACAAGTGTTATATACCATGTTAAAGCTTAGAACCTGAGGATTCCAGATATATCACATATATATAGCAAAGGACTGGGAGGCGATTAAATTAGCTTTTAAAATGTTTTTCAGTCAAGGGGCATAACTGAAAATTCTAGGTACAATGCCAGTGGTGTAATGTTACGCCAACTGCATGAGTCTGCGACCGAGTTTTTCCTGGCGTTTATTTAGTGACGTAACACTTGGACATCTGGTTTGGAGAGTTCCCTGACTTTTCCCTAGTTCTCAATAAGATGTGGTCTGTGTTTTGTGTTTCCCGACACCTTGGGCGTGGAGTCCACGACCGGTGCCTTACCGTTAATCAGATGACTCGCGCGTTCCGGATCGTGTGGATGGATGAAAATCAATGCTTTTTGTCCCGTTTTTTGTAAAATTCTGTGATTGTACACTTTATACTATCTTTATTACGTGTTACAGGTTTATCGTGTGTACCATTCTGCTGAAACCGGTACTTCACTACTTATATAACGAGTGAGGATGCGATACGTATAGGCCGATATTTGCTAATAGAGAGAGAGAGGGAGGGAGAGAAAAAGAGAGAGAGAGAGATGCACCAGCAACAAAACCCTTACCGAAAAGAAGCTCTTTAACGACAATGGTTCTTTTCCCCCCGTACGTGCCCCCCTCTCCCATCATCACTTTTCCCCTACTCCCATCATCACTTATACACCCCCTCTCTCCGACTATCTACAGTCACATGGAGCGCTAGACTAGCACAAACTTGTGTCTTTGTCGATCCATAATTGCTTCATGGAATACGGGACGGGGTGGGAGCGGTGGCTGACAAATCTTGAACTCTACTTGAACCTGTGATATTAGTATTATTTTTCTCTCTCTCGTGTAAATGCGTTTTGAGTAATATTGTATTGTTATGCAAAGTGGAGACGTAGAGTCACTATCGTTGTAATGGACTTCTAAACCTCCCGTATTGCCAATTATCTTGTCTTTATTAGAAAGTAATAAATCATGAAAGCCTATTGATTGCCGGACTTCTTTACATAAGTTTCACTCACGATAAGTCAAAGCAGGTTTTGCTAATGCAACCGAATCTAACATGAACGGTCTCCGAATCTTAACCTGATCAGTCTCCTTTCTGATGGCCGATCATCGTCTACATTTTTTGTGCGGACGTAAGCGCATGACCGTCAGCCATGACCGTAAGAGGCATCCAAAAACAAAATATTCCGCAAAGCCAACTGGACAATTTAAAAACAAAAATTTCATAATTTCTCAATAGGCTTACACGACATGAACTATGAGAAAATAGCTCGACGCAATATTACCGTTATTAGATCTCAGATCGGAAAAAAACATTTTTTGTCTGACCATAAGGTTTTGCAGACTGACAGTAGTTTCATGGTATTCTCACTCTCATTTAGAGTTACCTATGATTTTTTTCGTGTGTTTTACAGGATATATGGTCGTAGGAATACGTTTTCTTTCACTCCAGATCATAAAACGGCGCTTCTACGTGTTTTTCAACTTTTTTTCCGCTTTTACTGTGACTGTGTGTTTATTTGTAGACCACAGTTGTTACATAATAATGAAAATCTGAAACCTGCCTCACTACAACAGATTTTTAAAATTTAGAACTCGACAAATTTTCTTTGAATAATTCTCTTTCACACGGAATTAAAGAAAACGGAATAACAGTTCGTTGACCTCACCTATCTTAAGGTGAAAAAGAACTTATTGAAAAGAGGGAAATGCCGTCAGTCTCAATTGCTGACGTTCGCACCCAAAAAGTTTTTCACAAAACAGACAAATTGAAAGCAAATTTCACAATATTATGTTTTTTATATCTGCGATGTCAAAGTTATACATGGACCAAATGTGAAGAGGATTCATCAATTAGACTTTGAGAAAGATTAATTGAAGAGTTCAAGTTATCATTGGGTCCCATTTTTGTGAAACCTGCCTTATGTGACATTAATTTTCACTTCTAGATATTTTCTTTTGTTCTCTTTCAACTGATTTATTTTAATAAGTTTTCAAACCCGTAAGTGTAAGAGACTGAGGTTATTTAAAAATAACGAAATGGGAAGATGTATTACAGAATGTTCAAAAGAATAAGTGAATGGATCAACTTGTTTCGGTGAAGGGCTGTAAGTCCTTAATTATATTACTTGATTGAAGATGTGCAGCTCTGAAGCAGTTTCTCGTTTAATTTCAGTGCTCTTAAAATTTGTACTATTATGTAAGACTTAGATAATTTCCACTAACATTTTCATTCAAGAGGCTATCTATATGTTTTGATGTTATACATTAAACAACTTTTGTTTTTGTTCTCAATCAAGTCTTAACTTAGTTGTGTTACAAGCTGACATATTTCATTTTTCACGAGTAGAATTTATTGATTTAGGTATTGTTGCCATCAACAACTTTTTGTCCACAATAGTTAAATGTGATGTCATTAGAATGATTTTTGTTGTAATATCAATGTAATAGTTAACATTGTGATTTATTTGTTGTATATTTTTTGCTATACTATCTTAGCATTAAATAAAGTGAGGACATTTTTTTTTATATCATTAGCAACTAACTTTTAAAATTATTTATGTCAGAGTCTTAATTCATTCAAGCTCATAATATAACATTATCAGCTGAATTGGCTCAGCTGGAACTAGCAAACATTCAATTGGTAATATACCGTTTGTACCAGGATGTGTTAATGTTATAAAATGAGGAAGTAAAATCTGCGGTTTTACTTGGTCTAAATTTGAAATCAATGTATTTCTTGCGCTGTGTCATATTAGAATGCAAGATGAAAAATGTATCTTGTATCAAACAAGGTCCAGCTGAGAGGCATTCTATAATTTAGATTTTGTGTTTACTTTCTTCTAGTTACAAAAGGTATTGTTTTGGGCTATATACAGTCTATGACAGTGTTATTTCCTTATTTATTTGGTGTTTTATATGTGTGCAATTTAATTGTTACTGTATTTTTTTGGTCTGTAGCTTAGTTTGTTTTCTTATTTATTAGTGTTTTTGTTGATTGTTTGAGTTTTAAAGTTTGTATTGTTGTCTTTTATTTTCCCTCATTGCAAGATTTCAATTTCATTACATTAATGTTTCTTCTTTTTTTCAGTCGGCAGAAATGGATCAGGAAAGAGTAATTTCTTCTATGGTAAGATTTTTTGTAAAATTCTACACCGTTTGTGTATTAAGAATGTGTCATAAAGATACTCAATGATGGCATAACTTCATAGAAGGGTTTATTGTGACGCCATGAGTTCAACCAACAAACAAATCAAACTTTTTTGTGAAAATGAGAGACTTGTTTCATGTAGTATGCGATAATTCACTAAGTGCGCAATGGTCTTAGAATAAAAGGAAACAGTTTTATCATGTGTATACTTTATTGGTACATTATGAGTGATGCTATCTTTGTTTTTGAATTATCCTTCTATCTGATCCAGATTTAGTTTGGTAGTCAGATCTTCATTTATGCATACCTGTAAATCAGACATTTGCCAAGGATAATATTTTAAGAGGGATAGAAGAGGTGGTTCACTAATAAGTGGACCAGCATGAGTGCGGGCCTCGCCAAGCCTTTCTTGTTCCTGAGCAGCGATGAAGTTAAACATATATACACATATTTTCATGTGTAGGCAGAGTTGAGAACTTGATATTTTGAGGTGAACAAAATAAAACATAATGATCTCTATATTTATCAACAGTATAATGTATCATTTTGGCTCCATGAATACTTTTTTCTGTCCTCTCAGCCATTCAGTTTGTCCTCTCCGATGAATTCAGTCATATGCGTCCAGATCAGAGACAGGCTTTGCTTCATGAAGGCACTGGGCCTCGTGTTATCAGTGCTTTTGTTGAAATTATTTTTGACAATGTGGACAACAGAATTCCTGTGAGTACATCTTGCAACTAACTCTGTTTTGTATGTAGGAAGAGAGTAAGAAAAGCAATTAGTGTTATGCTTTTTCAATAGCTGTTTGGTGTTAATGCCCATTGTTTTCATGACCAGAGTAATGAAGAACATACATATTGCATTTTAACATGTTTCAAAGCCAAGGTGTCTTTAAAGTAGGAACATTCATTGCAGCGGCAAAATTTGTGCGACATGATGGCTGGAATCGCATATTTTATATAGCGGAAAGAAACTCGGCAATCATCAGAGATCATGACACGGCGGTAATGAAATAATAACAAAAACTATCATGCCCGTATATCGTTTTTTTGGATGTCAGTATTCATTTGTTACTAGTTTATTATAATAACGGTCTTTTTTTCATCATAAAAATTGTTCTTTTAGTTATGTTTTACAGCCACTCAAAGGATGCCTCATGTGGGAGTAGATGTTTTGTGTCGTATGTATGCCAACTGCTCTACAGTTTGGAATCTAATAAAACAAACAAAAACACACTTATAACACTGCTCATTCAGCTACTCAAAGAGTAGATAATGTGAATCATGTGAATATTTACATTCAGATCGGACAAATCTCATTAGGAGCCAAGTGATACCAAAAAAAAATGCATTTTTCCTGTCCTGCCTGTTTTCTGCCATAATGAAAATTTGACTATGTTTACAATTTGATGCTTATACTGCTTAGTTGTCATTAACTTAATCTAATTCATAAAAATTATGTCCCTTCTCTTTCAGATTGAAAAAGATGAAGTTGTGCTTCACGTGTCATCGGATCTAAAAAGGATCAGTATTTCTTGGACAAGAAAATGGTCACGTAAGTGTTTCTTTTTTTCTCTGTAAACAAAAATTTAATAATTGAGCTCACTATGTGATACTGGTTAAGGTGTTAAAGTTAGATGGATTTGGCACATAATATACAGACAGTAGTTTCCGCCAAAATGCACGATTCGTCATAATGCACATTTTTTTCATGTCACTGAATTTTACAATGCTTATTTCCCCCTCAAAATGCAACAATGGCTGGTTTGATTTTGCCAAAATGCGAAATTTCTTTGCAAGTACTCCTTCAATTGATTGCATTTAAAGAGTCAATTCATGTGAACAATAAACTCGATAACGTCTTTATGCCTCTTTCCAGTAACAAAATCTGCCACGCACGTGTGTGTGTGTATGTGTGTGGCATCTAGATCTGTGTTAACTATGTGCACACATGCACATGACAATGCGTTGTCTCAGCTCTTGTTACCCTGCCAATTTCTTCCTCAACTCGGCTGTCGATGATGGTCTGCCAGACAGACACTGATCGGCTCTCTCGTCGATCACAGTGAGAAAGGTCTTGTGTCATTTTTATGACATGCATGTCAACAAATAAAAAAAGTATTCGCCCAAGTTAGCGAATGTCTCCACCATCCCATCTCTTATTCTTTTTATAGTCTTGAGTGAAAGAAGAATGAACAATCTATGAGAAAAGGTCAAGCCTATAATTGGGTCTTATTTTCAACCAAGTAACAACAATCAAAACGCAAACGATTACAAACAACTAACGAAATGAAAGAGTTTATGTCCAACTGAGAATGGCAATGTAAATACATGTTATGGGTTGTGATACTTGACTCAATCAAAATGCATGATTTTTTTCCCCTGTGGACCATGCACTTTGGCGGAGACTACTGTATTTTTTATTGTTTTTAGATTTGAAGTTATGTTGAAACATTTCAAGAATATGTTGTTTAGCCATGTTTGTTTTCTACTGTTACAGGAAATCTGATGTGATGAATCTCCTTGAGAGTGCAGGGTTCTCACGCAGCAATCCCTATTATATTGTAAAACAGGGCAAAGTGAGTTGTCAGTCTGTTTTGTTCTTTCCTCTTATGTGGAGAATATATAATACAACATAATAATGATTTGATTTATTTTCTTGAAAATATTACTTGTATTTATCTATCAAAGCAGTTCATGCAATGGTCTTGAATTCCAGGATATAGTGAGTCAAAGGAAAATATTGCTTATACACAAATTATTTCTCGGAACAGATAACGAAAAAACAATAAACATTTTGCAGGGATGCCACTTGCCCCTAAAATTGTGTCACTTGCACAGGAACTCAACAAAGACTTTAAAGCTCTCAAAAGTTTGAAATTTGAATGGACGTGCTCTCACTAGTAATTATGTAATACATAATATTATATACCATTTATAGTTGAGGACTAAATGTCAATTCGACTGAAATATGCGTATCCACTTTTGCTTTAGTGTTCAAGCATGTCATTATCACATTGGACCCTCTTGATATTAATGAATAAAATGTTGTGCTTTTTTTCTTCTTTTTTTTCTTTTCTTTTGTTTGTGTGTTTTTGTTTCATTTGAATAAAGTTTAAAGAGAATTAATTTGTTGTCTAACTTTTATCGCAACAGACACTAATAACTATGAAATGAAAGAAGTGAAATGATTTTGTCCCATTCTCATCATTAACTACTGTTAATTTTTCAAACTGATTCAGATTAATCAAATGGCCACTGCTCCTGATTCACAACGCCTGAAACTGCTTAGAGAAGTTGCTGGGACCAAAGTCTATGATGAACGCAAGGAAGAGAGCAATGCTATATTGACAGAAACTGGTAACATTTAAAATATTTTTACACTTGTTTTAAAAATATGTAGCCATTGTCATGTTATTGATTTGAATATTGAATTGGCGGTTATTGTAAATATATACAGAGTGATGTTGGTGGCTGAGCAGATAGGCTGTCAGATTGGGGATAATGAGGTCCTGGGTTCAAATCCTAGCTAAGCTAGATCCAATGTTGTGTTCATTTGGAAAACACTTAAACATGCATGCAAATGGGTACAAGCATGAGCTTGGGAGTAAAAATATGTGTCAGACTAGCATCCTGGTCAGGGGGTGTTTGTTACCACCTGTTCTACTTCGTGCTATTTAAACTGGGATAAGAAACCTAGATTTGCACTATAATTCAGGTGAATTTGTAAAAATTTGTATTAATCTTACTAACATGCCTAAACGCCATTGGAATTTTCAAATGTTTAAAGAGGAGGACATCCCTGCATGAATAGTTTGTGATCCAAAAGTGAAATTGGAACGATATTTTAGTTTGCTTGAGAGAGATTTAATCTATTGATTGCATTTATTGCAATAAAAATATTAATGTCTTCAGAGACATTCGTTGATCTATTTTTTATGCTAAATAGAATAGAGCAATGTTGTGTATAATTTCAGGGACGTAAATCTTTCAGATTTCCTCTGATTTCAGATTATTTGAGGTTTTCTAGCTTTAACATATTTTTCACTTAAGTTTTCTTTTCTTCCTTTTGACTAAAGTACTTCTATGTTTGCTGTTATGAATAGGTGAGATTGTTTAGCACAACAGGATAAAGTTCCCAACTCCGGGCCCATTATTGATTTTTATACTGATCTTAAGCGGAAGCACGCTGCTTCAATTTCGCCTTTTACTTTCACGATGATCTGCAATTTCCACACTGATCCGTGAGGCCCTGCTACTCACACAAGATTTTAGATTTCAAAATCGGAACCTTATTTACTTCCTTTCAGATTTTTTAGATATTTTAGTCTGAAATCTACTAACACACTTGTTGTGGAAATAGCCTTTCGTGCAAAGTATTTTGGGATAGATTTAGACAATGTTGAGATGCACTGACTTACCTCTTGCCTCTCTGCAGTTGTTCAGTTGTGGATGTGATCTGCTGTCAATGATTTTTCATTCTTGCATTCCAGGAAAATCGAAACTGATATTTTACATTTCCCATTGCGTTATTTGCGATTTATGTTATAATACTGTTTGTGGGTTATTGTGATTTAATAGTCTAATCTAGATCTGGACAAGATTAAGATCGATCTGCTTGAGTGAAGTGACCTAGATTCTAGATGATATCTAAATCTATATTTTTATTATGATGGCTTGCCAGCTTAGGCCATAGCTTTGGTTAGTATATCAGCATATAAACAGATGTAGATCTAGCTTGTTAATTGATTAAAATTGTTTCTTGCTCGCCGTTCCAGAGAAATTGAGATCTAGAATCTAGTCAGATAGAGAGATCTTGAAAATAAGTTCACACATTGATCTAGATCTAGATTCTTCTAGATTTTGATTCTAGACAGACAGGCTATTTTATGATAGATCGCTATTTTATGATAGATCTGGATTCAATCTAGTAAGATCTAGATATATATAAATTTAAGTCTAATTGTTATCTAGAGGCCTAGAAACTATGAGAGTAGATTTAGATTTCTAGGTCTAGAATTTGTCGCACCCGTTTTCTTCAATAACTTTAGTAGAGCTAGAGTTAGATTTTTAGGTAGTCTAGTTAATACAGACCTGCTGTTTATGCCAGTTTAATCGATTTTTTGCGGAATTTTGTGAAATTCCGATTTTCCGTTGGCACATCCCGATTTTTTTGCAATACAACTGCAGTCGTTGCCTGACGGTATTGTTCTGTGTATTCAGCGTGCGATTTTTGTTTTTAATCAGCCAATAGCCGGATGTCATGCATATCCAGGATTCATGTTATTATTATTATTATGCATAATGGTGTATTGATTCTTCGCTAATATATTGTTCAGAGTACTCATACTGTACTTGTTGGAGACTTAAAAAATCGTTGTATAATTACGTGTTATTGAGGCCTACTGCGATACCTAGAGCCTTGAATTTCAAACTGATGAGGCAGAAGGCGTCGCTGATATTCAATGACTTGTATTAGGGACGTCTAGATCTAGGTCTAGATGATCTGTATCTGTACTTTTAAGTAGATCTAATAGATCTAAAGCAAGACAGAATTAATATAAAATCTTTGAAACAATATGACTCCCTCTGCAGCAAAGTGCGATCACACGCGTGTCGTCAGGGAGAGAGAGAGAGAGAAATGTCGCACGTGTGTGTTTAAAAGAGAGAAATAGAGAGCAGTTTCGTGCGATGGTGAATGTATGCGAGTGTGTGTGTGTGTTGTTTGAGAGGGAGTGAGCAACAATTTATAAAGTGAAAGGCAAATGCAAGGTTGGGTTATAATTGACAGGTATGTCATGCACGTATGTCTGACTTGTTAGCAGGAGTGGGATGGGTGTGTGTGTGTGTGAAGAATGGGAAAATATGATAGCAATGATTAACAAGATAAGTGACCACTCACTAAAGAGGAAAAGTGAGTGTGTCTTCCACTTTGAGTATGTAAACAATGAGTGGGAAGGAGGCAACTAATGCTGATTTAGTACCAGACAGGTTGTTTTTTTTTGGGGGGGGGGGGGCTATTATAATGGATATTTTTATTTGGGAAAAGGCGGATCCAGCGGCAACAATGACCGTATTTTACTATTATTAAGTTCGAGATTAGGTGACCCTTTGACACCTGAAATCGTTCATGTATCCTGATTTTTTTACGTCTAGATCCTGATTTTTCAAAATTAAGAGTGGTAGGTCTGTTAATAGCACCAGAATTGATTTAGAATTTTGCTATAAGTATTATAATAACAAGCAAATCTTCAAAACAACTAACTCTAGATCTAGGTTAAAGGTAAGTTAGCTCCAGAATGTAGATCTAGACAATTTAACAAACTTAGGATGACGTGTCAAAAAGTTTAGGTTTAATGATCGGGAATCGTCAGTAGATGTAATTGATCTAGATCTAAGTTCTATGTTTAAGAACGAATTCTGGCTGTCAATTAAGATTGTAATGAAGAATTACATTCTAGTTATATCAGGAAGGTTGAGAAAGGTGGCATTGCATGGTGCTGTATTTGTAAGTATGAGATTAAATACGGTATGGAGGTGCGTGGTGTCTCAAAGTTTCACATTTCAGAGACTTTCAGTTTTTTTTTCATTTGCCATTTACATCCTTGTATAATGTTAGTGCGATTCGTGTATTTGTGTCATACAGGCAGGGGGGGGGGTTAGAGAAGGAAGATTTATAATATGCTAACAATAAGCTCCCGGAAAATCTCTCCGAACTTTCTTTGTTTTTCTCCATAGACCAGTATAGATATTTGTGTTTTTGTTGTCAGACTGGGAACCCTATGATATTATATTGGTGTATATAGTAAACTTAGATGGATGCTATTTATCTGTTATTATTTCTGTCAAAAGTGAGAGAAAAGTTAGTTTTCCCCCATCCATTCCCAAGAATTCCCTGATTTTTGTTTTATTGAACGATGTTACAAGATGTTGCTATTGATATTGTAACTGTTAAAAACTTTTGGAAATTTGGAGTGTTTATAATTATATTCACTACTATTTACTTTAATAAAATGTTATTTCCCTCAGGTCTTTTATGACAATGTATTGTTTGTGGCTTTGTATATTCTTCTTCATTATTTTTTCATTAATTATTTTATTAATTTTTTTTCTCACAGAGGGAAAACGTGAAAAGATCAATGACCTTTTGAAGTATATTGAAGAGCGTCTCAATACATTGGAGGGAGAGAAAGAAGAATTAAAAGAATACCAAAAGTGGGATAGGATGAGAAGGTGAATACCCACATTTTTTTTCCATTTCATTCTTTATTAATCAATTTTTATAAAGGAAGGGCTGCACTGAATTTTTTAAAGGCAAGCATAACATTAAGATGTCTTTACGCTAAATTGTCTGATTGAATGATTGATTTGATATTATCCACATCTAAGGTGATCTAAGGGTTTTGTTTGGATTTTCTTTTTTTCTCGGACCGCTCTGAAAAACAGCCAAGTGATATCAACGTGCAGTGTTGTTATCTCCAAACGGGTCCTTTTTTTTTTTTATTGAAGCTGTTTTAAAGATACACTGTTTCTCTCCTAGCATGGGCATTCTGGCTTTATCATTGGTTTTTATAGTGGGTGGTTTGCAGTTACTATACATTTTAACTCTCCTATCATGCTCTGTCTTATTGGCGTTGGTTGCCTATAGGTAAGATTGCCAAACTTGGAATCATGAGGTCCTGTGTTCGAATCCTAGCAATGCTAGGTTGGACATTGTGTTCTTTGGGAAAGACACGTGACACGCATTTCTCCCACTTGACCCAGGTGCAAATTTATCAGCACCAGTTTCGGAGTAGATGTGATCATCAACTGTCCCGCTTCATGTTATAAAAACTAGGATACGCTCTGGCTCTACAAGTTGTGGTGGCCTTGAAGAAACTACTTTTTTCCCTGTCTGGTTTTATCATTGGTTTTTATAGTGGGTGGTTGGAGGAACTATATACTTATTTCTCCCATCACAGGCAGTCTGGTTTTTTCATTCGTTTTTTATAGTGGGGGTTGGACAGGGTCATGCTCCTTTCCCGTCGCCTGGCTACTTCCTCTCAATTTGCTTTAAGATCACTGCATTTGATGAACAAAGTAATTTGCTGTAGATATGCTTTGGTTTTTAGTCATTGAAAATAAATAGGACTAATTCCCATATTCATCAATCAGTAAAAGCCATACCTAATATTCTCTCATATTGAAAGCATAAAAGCAGGATCCCAAACACTTCATTTGGTATTCAAGTTTGTTAGAAATATCAAGGCCCCATTGTGTTCACGATTTGTGTTTTTGTACCTTTTGGGGACAATATTGCCTGTAATACTGTTTTCTTCATCAGGCTTAAATGTGCTGAATTAAAATGATTCCTTTTAAGTCATTTTGGTGTAAATCAAACTCATAATTGATGTTGAAGCTTTGTAAAATAGCAAAGGCCTGTTATATTGTACATGTCAGCTGTTAAACACTTTTCAGTTTTACATTTAACTTTTCATAGATCTCTGGAGTACACAATTCATGACCATGAACTGAAGGACACTACCCAAGAAATTAGATGATGTAAGTTCCCAACTGGGATAATTCTCTTAAGGTTTAAGTGGGACTGATGCAGATCGTGTGGATGATTTTTGCATTTATATTATCAGATTACTTAACTCATGATTACTTTTAAGTTGTTAGAACAGCAGTAGCAGTCTAAGAACACATCCTTTGGGAGATTGAAAAATCCTGCTGATAGGCAGACCCTGCTGGCAAGTGGACAGAACTTTTTGTAGCCCGTAGCTATCTATTTCTACCTGACAAGCACACAACAGATAAGGAATGTTTCCTAATTCACTGACACACATTTTTGATTTGATTGACAACGATTAACACAAGACATTGTGCATCATAACACTGCTCTGTCTGGCAGGTACAGTGAAATTCACTGTTAACGGCCAGGTTAGACCTTTGTTTGCTTTGCCCAGGTGGATGAAATTGGCACCTTGCTGTTTGGCAGGTACAGGAAGTTCACCATCTTACTTATGTTTTTACCTATCCCTGTGGTGTTTGGGTAGTTCATAAGGCTGAACAGAAAGTTTGCTACTTATCACAACTGGGAGGCGTTGTTTGATCTTTACACACCACCTTGTTGAATTGAAATACCTTCAAATTTATATGCGGGGGGGGGATGTCTTGACAAGTTGGGTGTCTGTTAAAAGTAATCTTATTGGCTGGTCCAGGCATGTTGTTAAGGGGCCAATTTATGTAGACAAAATTTTTGCTTTCCTAAGAAAGCATGCTGGTATGTGGACTGTTAAGCGAGACTGGGTTCTTAAACTGCTACTTTTGTTGTGTAATGCAGAAAACAGGTTCTTAAACTGCTACTTTTGTTGTGTAATGCAGAAAACAGAAAGTTTTTCTGTTATCCAATTTAAAAATATTTTCGTTTTAATCCACTGTTTTTCTCGATCATCCTTGCTTGTAGAACATGAGTTAAAATCGTTAGATCTTTTTCTTGATAATTCAAAGGATAAAATGAATTTTCTTTGATCAAAAATCATTCTTTTCTATGCAGCTTCAATCAAAGAGAGATAATAGTGGGGTCAATTCTACTGCACTTAGAGATGACCTGACATCTGCTAATGATAATGTCAAGGTAGGTATTGTTCTTGATTGCCTTGAATGTATTTTTCTGTCCTGGTTGAAATATTTGATCCACATATAAAAGCATGCAACAACAAATAGGGCCCCCCCCCACCACGTCCAGAGCAAATAAAAGGTATCACATTATTTGGTGGTAGCAACAACTGGATTACTTGTTACTCTTATTAATTGATCTTTACTCCTTATTTCATACGGTCTGGAAGGATTATGTAATTGTTGAAAATACTTTCTCCATGTTTCCATGATTTCGCTGTCTTTCATTACTTCTCCTTGGTATTCTTAATTTGTCTTATTGGGCATGCTTTGGTCTTTCTCATGCTCTTCATTGCCCCCTAGAACAGCTTTTGATTTCCTTGATAGCTTCCTTGAAGTCTTTGTCCAAACTCTTCCCATTGTTCCTGTTTTGCTTTCCTAACTTCCTCTTTGGCAATAGTTCTTTTACTCACGTAATCTATCCTATCATCTGGTCTCTTTGTTTGCAAGTATTTCTTCCAGGCAACCTTCTTTTCTTTGATCTTAGTCTTGACATTCTCATTCCGCCATGCTGTTCTTTTCCTATCTCCTTTATTTTGTTTCCTACCACAGACCTCTTCAGTACAACTGAGGAGTGTTTCTTTATACGTCTGCCACTTTTCTTCTATTGTGTTATCATTCAGATCCATCTGTCTTTCACTGATAAATCTTTTTATCCTAGATTGGTATACCTGTTTTACTACTGGTTTATTTAGTTCTTCTATTTTGAGTTAAGTAGCTTTCTTCTGTTTCCTTTTCTGTTTGTTTTCTTCAGTCAGTAATCTCATTTTGGTAATCACTAAGTGATGATCACTAAATATTTCTGCTCCTGTTTACTCTAGTATCCAATGTACTGTAAAAAAAGGGAGCTGCTAACTATTATGTAGTCTATCATTGACTTTTCACACCTGTCTTTATTTACTCTTCTGGGTCCTCACTGAGTCGGGAAAAGTCGGGATTTTCTACATCGGGTAAAATTCGGGAGAAATTGGTCTTGAAAAAAATAATACTCTTGAATTTTGCGAGCGTATCGGGAAAATTACAATGGATGCAGAAGTTGTGCGACCAACTACTTTTTATGTGTGCTTGGGGCCTCGCCTTAACCCTAGTAGCGAATCCCATTTTACTGGAAGTGGCCTCCTGGGATGTGGGGTTGCCACAGCCGCTTGAGTGGAAAAAATTAGCGCATGGCAAAGGGAAGAGCCAAGATTTTTGACTAGGGTAGAAAAGGGACTGTATAACTGTGATAAGTGATACTAGACATATAAAACCATTAATTTTCTGAAAGCTGATAACACGAGGCATTAATATCTTGATATTAGACATAAATTTAGTTCATTGATTATTTGTCTTTAGACCAAGAAGGAAAAATGGGGATTTCTTCCTCTATCTCGACATCTAGGCCATTATGATTCGTCGATTCATTTATGCATGACATTTAACTAGGGCCACTGTTGTCAGTTTACATCACCAGCTGTCTAACAACACTCAGATCACTTAGATCAATGATCTTTATTGTGTTGACAAACAATGAAACACTAAACAAAAGGGGGTGATTACACAGTGAACACTACTCAGTAAAGTGCATCACTTCGCTGATTGATAACAAGGCCTCTAGGGACGCTATAAGCTTAAAATAAACGATGTTTTCTTTGTCTGTTACTTCACTATATACTTGAGCATTTACTACGTCATTTTACCTTAAAAGGACAGTGGAATTTTCCATTATAGAAGGTCAGGGTCTATGCCTTTTATATAGGGCCGTGGCTCTTCCCGATCAAACACGATACACCATATATATAGGGGCATGGCTCTTCCCGGTCCAATGATAGCATGCCCTTTATATAGGACCGTGGCCTTTAGAGGGTTAATTGCAAACGCCAGCGTCACCTCTCGACCCGACAGGGGAACCTACTCCATGCAATCCATTGAGGGGAAGCTACTACAACATGTCATTTCTTAGTTAATTTAAGTTATCTTCCCGGGTTTTTCGTTTCTTTTGTCCGTGTATAGGGGTCTCGAATTTTTTTTTATGTATCTTGAAATTTGAATCAAGATTGAGTGGGGACCCTGACTCTTGTGTATTTGTGGATATCTTTATGAGGAAAAAGGTGTTGGCTATTTTCATGTTATTCTTTAGGCAAAAATCTATTAGTCTCTCTCCATTTGGAGAAATTGTCTCTCCTTTTTACCTATTACTCCTCTTGACATTTCTACATTGTTGCCTACTCTAGCGTTTAAATCTCCTAAAAGCATTAGTTCCTGTTTGTGTTTAAGATTCTCTGCAGCTATTTGTAAATCGTTTCTTCTTTAGTTGCGTCTTCGTTTGGTCCGTGAGCTATTAATAATTAATTTCTCATCTTTTTGGTTTAATATTTACCTCTAATAGCCATTGGCCAATAAATTTCCAACTTTCTAGTTGCTTTCATGCCTTTTATGCACTAGGAGGCCTACTTCTGCTCTAGCTCTATCTTTGACTTCTACTCCTGAGAAGATTAAAATATGATTCGGTCCTACATTTTCTATTCCCTGTCCTTTTTTCTTTGTTTCTGTAATGGCCAAAATATCTAGTTTGAATTTTTCTATTTCTTCAACTAATTCAATTTCCATTTATTGCCCTAATATTCCATGTTCCAAAAGTCACAGTCCGTATTTGTTTCCAAGTTCGTCTTCGAAAGATCAAGCCGGTTATATTACTTTTATTTCTCTAAATCAGTTTGTTTTGGATAAGCAGGGGATTAGCCTACTACCTTAGGTAGATGGTGGGGCTGCCACCTTGAGGCCCCCTACCAGGCCTTGTTATTTTCTGTCAGGGTTAACTCCCTTAGCCCATGGTCAGTCAAGACTGGCATGCAAGGCAGCAGGTTGTTTTCTGTCAGGGTTAACTCCCTTAGCCTTTGGTCGGCTGAGACCCGCCTGCAAGGCAGCAGGAAACTCGTGGAGGGCGGGATCATCTACCCCCGTACAGGTGCTTACCTGTCCACTGCCCGGTTCATGTTGCTGTTTCCTCTTAATTATCCCTGAGATCGCTGCAATGGTGAGAAGGGAAAATTTCAATGTAACAAACAAATAAGACATCATTTATTATTTAAAAATCAGGCACTCATCCCAGTGATTGTAAACTGTGTTTTCCTTTAAAAATTCAGAGTTCCTTGAAAATTGTGTCTTTCAAGTTTTTACTTTGTCTTTCCTCACAAAGGGAATCAATAAAGAACTGAAAGAACTGAAGGCTAAAATTCAGGCGACCCTAGAGGAGAAAGAAAGTCTCTCAAGTGAATATCAGGAACTAACTAAACGGAATTCTAAACTTGAGCTGAGCATCAGAGACATTGTTGAAGATCAGCGTGGTAACCAGAACACAAAGGTGAATATACGGAAAGAAGTGCATATTGATGTGTAGTATTCTTTTTATGTTCAAATGTGTCTAGAGCTCAACCCTTGTAGGGATGAGTGCGCAATGAAAATGTACATTATAATCGTATTTCATTTGATTTTGTCATAAACGTATGTGTTGAAAATTAATATTTTATATGATTGTATTTTCTTTTATCTTCGTAGGCCATATATGTATTAGGGCAGATTTGAAGCTGAAACAAATACCAAACTTTTAAGTTTTTCACTTAATGCTGAATTTTTGTTAATTGAAGCATCAAATTATTGTCATTGAATGCAAACATATATTTGCTAAGTAATATAAGATTTTAACTCTGTCCACTTTTTTATGTCAGGCTAAGACAGAGGCAGAACTAGTACGGGTGAATGAAAAGATTGTGAAGACGCAGACTGAATATGAATCGATATGTCATGAGTATCAAAACAAACTTGACAGTGAGGAAATGTGTTCAACAAGGTATGAAATCAACTGGGGCTTTGGGTTTATTTTAATTCTCCTTGAAACCTTGATAAAGGAAATGCCTTAAACTTGTTATTTTCTTAATTTCCATGCTTTTTTTCTGTCTTACTTATGTACCAAAATTTGTCAGGGTTTTTTCTTTTTATTACAAGTAACTCTTATTTTTAGAAAGTCATATCAAAATTTTGACTTTCAATTTTCACTTAATAATAATATAATTGCTTACAGATTTTTAGTTCTTTGGCTTATGGTTTTTCTTCTCTCTTTTCTCATAGATCACTTTTCTGTTTTTTAATTCTGCAACAAATAATGATTAAAACTTTTTTTTTAAAGATGTTATCATTGGCCTTACTTTCATTGTAATATCCTCTACTGCACTTGCACTGCTAAGTTATGCTTAACCATTGAGCCTATTGATTGTCATATCTGACCTTCAGGAAGGGAGAGATTCTTCCAAGTGTTGATGTTTGATGTAAATTTAAATGATATTCTGTGACACAATTGTTTATTTAGTATGAATTTCAGAGACTGCTACTTCATGAATTTGTTTTATTTATAATCATCCAGATTGGCTGAGGCAGATCAGAAACGTAAAGAGCTTTATGCAAAACAGGGAAGAGGTAGTCATTTTCAGTCTCGTGAAGATAGAGATGCATGGATTAAGAAGGAATTGAAATCTCTCAACAAGGCCATTAAAGATAAAGAAGAACAGGTGAAAAACTTGTCTTGTTCTACAGTGGTCTCCACCTAAGAAGCCGATCCTCGGAGACAATAAAAAGTGTCCTCTTAGCTGGACAGGTCTCTTAGATGAAAACTTGAAGTGTAAAGAAGATAATCATTACCTTAAGCTAATCGGCTCAAGACAAGAGGGAGGAGGACGTAAAATAAGAAAGATAAGAAGAAAGAAACAGTGGATATCTTTCATTCCCTATTGATCACAAAACTAAGTAGTCATGCATAAAATATTTAGTCAATTAGGCTTAATTCACATTTAATACGGACCATGATGAGTCCTTGTTGTTCATCTAGTGATTGTCAGGCATCAACATCAAAGAGCCTGAATGTAGCAACGTTTCTAGGCCTACAACACAATGTTGAGAAATGCGACATTGCTGAATCTGAATTTGAAGTTTCATTTTATTGTAATAAGTTTAGCAGATCACTTGCCTACAGAAAATCAGCTGATTCAGAGAAACAAAGATGTGATATCCGGATTAATGGCAGTATACAACACAGTTTATTGTAAGACTTTCCTCTATGGCGGGAACCCTGGATTTAAGACAGTAGGGAATGCAGTAGAGTACAAGCAGCTGAAATGAAAGATCTAAGAGTAATAGGGAAAACTGAAAAGAGGCAAAATCAAAATCACAAGAGATCAAAACAAAGCAGATGGCACAAAAACTAAGATAGAAATAATTCAACTCATATGGTAAGGGCTTATAAACAGAATGAATGATAAGAGAATAGCTAAATCAGTATAATGCTAAAACCCAAGGTAAAAACACAAAGGCAAATCTCAGAAAATGGGAAGAAGATGTAAAAGAGGCGCTAAAGCAAAGAAATTTAATCTTCGCAGAAGGAAACAGAAAATATCTTGATAGTGTAGCTGGGGGGAAGTTCACTTTGGGTACTATACCCATATACCTGAAGGTAGAATGGGATCTGATAAAGAATGAAAGAAGTTTAGCAGACCATTTGGCCTTTTGCCTCCGAGTCTGACTGAATTTTTTTCAAAGCAGTCTCTCAGGCATGATAAAGAAAGAAGAAAAAATACACTGTGTAAAAAACAGCCTCTTGGGTGTAAACTACTGTAGTAGATTCTGATGTTTATGTTAAACGCAAGTAACTTAAAACTAAAGGAACCAGCAGTGTGTAAATTAAGCATCTTACTTAAGATCATTGAAGGCGTAGTAATTTTGTTGTCAAAAGGCATGTGCAATATTCTCTTTAAAAAAAGAAGCTATCAAACGAAATGAGATTATGTCTCATTTGTTTTTGTTTTTTTTAATACATATTTCTTTATTTTTCTAGGAGTTCCTAATATCATTCCATGTTTAAATTACTTTTTTGTTTGTTTCAATATCAAAAAACTTCGACAGATTTCCAGACTTCGAGATGCACAACAGCAAGGACAAGGGCAAACAACAAACTTGACTAAAGAAATTGCTGTAAGTTATGGGCTCATAGTATTTTTCTATAAATATATCTAAATTTTATGTTAAAAAAAAAGGGTATATAGATAGATAGTCATCAGAAATTATTTTTCATCTTGCTGTTTTCTTTTAAGTCACCCTGAGATCACCGAGTATGGTAGACAGGATAATTTGTGGTGAAACAAACGATTGCATTCTCATTGGATAGCAGCGTTTATGTGTTTGATCAGAGAATCGCCTGGATTCTCTTTGGCTCAAAATTTGTTTTACTTTCATCTTATTGCCCTTCTGCACATTGTAACTATTGATTACGCATAGTCGATTTTCATAAATCTAAGGTTTGTTTAGGTGTGTATGTTGTTTTCTTTCCAAGTTTTTTTTTTACAGAATTTTCAGAATTGTTTTCATCATCATAAACATGAAATGAAATATTCATAATCAGTCTTATTTGATAGAAAGAAGATGTTAATTACAAAGAAGGTTGTGAATGTTAAACAAAAGAAATAAAAAGAATTAAAAAATCAACTGCTAGAAAAAATAAGAAAAAATTCAGAAGTCCCTGAAAAAACTAAATCTCTAGATTTGTGAATAATTTTTGAAGTGCATTATTTCAGGTAATTTATTGTTAACTTTACATCTCTAAATAAAGAATGTTGCTAATATGATAAATCTAAGTGGAAAATCCCAACTGTTATAGACTACATTGTCAGGTGTCCTGATTAAGTTGAAAGTTACAAACATTTTTTTGAATGGGCACGTGTGGACAACTTTTAGTTAATGTTTTCCAATTTCATTCCAAAATTGTTTCACACTATGACATTCCTATAGTACATGTATTGATTCACTATGCAAATTAAAGGAAATGCATCTATCTCACTGATTTTCTACATATCTTTAGGCGTTCCTATTCATACTTAAAATATTATATAGTAGGCTTGGAACCACCATAATTTAGTATCTGATGTTTTATTTTTAAATAGTGTGAGAACTGATAAAGTATCTATTTATTTTATATTTTGCTTTTTCTTTTTCTTTTTCTTTTAATATTTATTGCTTTTTCTTTTCTTTTCATTAATAATTACTTGCAACACCCCTGTATTGCAGGACTTAGAAAAAGATATAGAAAACAGGAAACAAGGTATAGAAGACAACAACAGAAGATTTGCTGAAATGAAAGCTGATAAAGATACTCAACAGAATCAGAGAAAGTAAGATTCAGTGATGTATTAATTCTTAGAATTCATTGATAGTAAGGTCTCCTTGAATAATTTACCCGGATTCAATTACGTTTTGTATACTTATATTGCCCCCCCCCACACACACACACACACACACACACACACACACACACACACACACACACACACATTCATTAAAAAAAAAAAGTGGACAGAAATTGTATCATAAGCTTAATGTTTGCACACATCTTTTCTTCTGACTTCAAGTCCAAATTCTAGTTCTGGTTCATTAGGAATGTTTCCAATTTAATCCAGTCTGGAAAGTTAATGGTTATAGAATTATACCAACATCATTCAAAGTAATAGGTAGGCTAGACTAGGGGGACGGCCTTCCAGAGGTAAGGTGTTGGCCTCTCAACCAGAAGGTAGTGGGTTGAGTCGAGCCCTGCCAACGGTTGACATTTTTCTCAAGTTTTTCAAAGATGAGCTTTTCTTCTTTTTCCAGTAATCAGTATTAGCGGTGCCATATGTTTTTGCGAATGGATTCAGGCTTTTAAAAAAGTTTGGTGAAGAGAGCACCTCTGCATTTGTTAGTGTTAAAGCATTGATTTCAATCACTGACTATTTGTAACCCCCAAACAAATCAAAACAAAAAGTCCATTTCTGTAGACAGTAATAACAACTCCCACATGAGAAGGCTTCATTGGATTTTTGCGTTTTTCGTGATGTCTGAGCTAATATTTTAAATGGCTTTTGCTTTATATGGTGGATTGAGAAAAATGATATCCAAACTGTTTCATGCCCTTCTGTAAATGTGAATAAATTTGTCTTCAGTACTCTGTGGCGTCAAGAGAATACCTTGCAGCAGCAACTGAGCAGCACGACTGAAGAGTTGAACAAACGCATGCAGGGTTTACGGTCATTAACTGGCAAGGTAACAAGATTATGGCAGGTTTCACAAAAAATGGGACCCAATGATAACTTCAACTCCTTCAATTAATCTTTCCCAAAGTCTAATTGATGAATCTTCTTAACATTTGGTCCATGTATAGCTTTGACTTAGAAGTAAAAAAACATAATATTGCGAAATTTGCTTTCAATTTGTGTTTTGTAAAAAAAATTTGAGTGCTAACGTCAGCAATTGAGACTGCTGTCATTTCCCTCTTTTTTAATAAGTTCTTTTTTACCTTAAGGTAGGTGAGGTCAATGACCTTTTATTGTTTTCTTCAATTCCATGTGAAAGAAAATTTGGCGAGGTTTAATTTAAAAAATCTTTTGCAGTGATCACGTGAGGCAGGTTTCAGATTTCCGTTATTATGTAACGATTGTGGTCTACAAATGAACACACAATAAGAGCTGGAAAAAAAAACAGTTGAAAAATAGACCAAAAAAATCATAGGTTACTCTAAATGAGAGTGAGAATACCATGAGACTACTAGCGGTTTGCGTAACCTTACGGTCGGACAAATTTTTCCCCAATCCAGGATCTAATAATGGTAATACCACGTCGAGCTATTTTCTTGTAGTTCATCTTGTGTAAGACTATTGAGAAATTATGAAATTTTTGTTTTTAAAATTGTTCGGTCGGCTTTGTGAAATATTTTGTCTTTGGATGTCCCTTATGGCCACCCGCTGACGTCCAAACAAAAATGTAGACGAAGACCGGCCATCAGAAAGGAGACTGTGATCAGTTTAGATTTGGACACCGTTCAGTTTAGACTCAGTTGCATTAGCAAAACCTGCTTTGGCTTATCGTGAGTGAAACTTATGTAAAGCAGTCCAGCAATCAATAGGCTTTCATGATTTATAACGTTCTAATAAATAAAGACGAGATAATTGGCAATACGGGAGGTTAAGAAGTCTATTACAACGATAGTGACTCTACGTCTCCATTATGCACAGTCTTCGCATAACAATACAATATTACTAAAACGCATTTAAACGAGAGAAAAATAATACTAATAGCACAGGTTTCAGTAGAGTTCAAGGTTTGTCAGCCATCGCTCCCATCCCGTTCCGTATTCCGCTAAGAAATCATCGATCAATAAAGACACAAGTTTGTGCTAGTCTAGTGGGGCGCTCTATGTGACTAGTCGGAGGGGGTGGGGGGACGATAGGAGTAGGAGGATTTTGTTGCTGGTGCCTTAATCTCCCCCTTTCTCTCTCTCTTTCCCCCGTTCTCTTTCTTTCTCTCTCCCTCTTTCTCTCTCTCTCTCTCTCTCTCTCTCTCTCTCTCTCTTTCTCTCTCTCTCTCTCTCTCTCTCCTCCCCCTTTCTCTCTCTCTCTCTCTCTCTCTCTCTTTCCTTTCTCTCTCTCTCTCTCTCTCTCTCTCTCCACTCCCCACCTCTCTTTTTCTCTTTCCTCCCTCTCTCTCTATTGGCAAATATCGACCTATACGTATCACATCCTCACTTGTTATATAAGTCGTAAGTTTACCGTACCGGTTTCAGCAGAATAGTATACACGATAACCCTGTAACACATGATAAGGATAGTATAAAGGCGTGCAATCACAGAATTTTACAAAAAAACGGGACAAAAAGCATCAATTTTCATCCATCCATACGATCCGGAACACGCGAGTCATCTGATCAACAGTAAGGCACCAGTCGTGGACTCCACGCCCGAGGCGTTGGGAAACACAAACACAGACCACATCTTATTGAGAACTAGGGAAAAGTCATGGAACTCTCCAAACCAGATGCCCAAGCGTTACATCACTAAATAAACGCCAGGGAAACCTCGGTCGACGGACCCGTGCAGTTAGCATAACATTATGTCACTGGCATTGGACATAGAATTTTCAGTTATGCCCCTTGACTGAAAAACATGACTTTTAAAAAGCTAATTTACTCGCCTCACAGTCCTTTGCTATACATATGAGTCATATATCTGGAATCCTCAGGTTCTAAGCTTTAACATGGTATATAACACTTGTAAGAAATATAACATGTATATTTTGACAAAAGAGGGAAATCGGGATGGACCATTTTGTGAAACCTGCCTTGTCTGTTTTAACCAGTGGAGAATGTACACATATGTTAAGACCCCTTTTGCTTTATAGTTGTGTGACATTTTGATTACTTTCAGATAGTTTTTTAATCTGAAAACTTCAACGTATATTGCTCTTTAAACCCCACTGATTTCGATCAATAATAAATCTGACTGACTTCATCTTTGTAAGGTTGGGATGCTGACATTGAACATTTGAGTACCTCAGTTTAGTTTCATACCGAGAATTTTCAGATAAATTGTTTATAATTTCTAAAATTGACTTCCTCTGAATGGACATACGCTGGTAATTGGTATACTCCTCCAAGCCATTGAACGGCATGCAAATGGCTAGGCATTACCTAGTGAAGAGACGTTTTTTTTTAAAGGAAAAATTGATCTCAGGTTCTTCTTTGGTTTAAAATGTTGTCAACAAGCAAATCTATGCCTTTTGTTACTGTCCTTGTCTCCTGTTATAATGTGAGCATTCTGAAGAATAAATGGCAAGATCCTTTATATTAATGTATATAGGGGCAATTGATATCAGAAAAGCTGTAGTGCAAGGGTGATTCAAATGTTTCAACACCACTTGAGGTTAGCATCCAAACAGCCAGCAGACATTCCAGCTGAATCGTTAATAATACCGGCTGAGTCAACAGATACCTGACATTTATCGGTTGGCTTTTACTTTCAATACAGAAGAATGTTTATTTCTCTTCATAGTGTCAAGTTTTTCACTGATCTGCTATAATACTTCATTCCAGGGCTGATAACCATTTCGTTCTCCCATTTTCCCCAGAGTATGCTTAATGGAATTGATAGCATCAACCGTGTCCTTCAGTCGTTTCGTGAACAGAACAAACATCCAGAGGTTGTTGCAGGATATCACGGTCTTCTCATTGAAGCCTTTCAAACGGAAAAATTTATTATACTTGTGTAGAGGTGACGGCTGGATCTCGGTGAGAAATCAATTTGTTATTGTTTTTTTAAATTATGCAACCCTTGTATGAATCGAAAAAGAAAATTTCATACTTAGTGTATGTGGCGGCCATGGCGTTTAGATTATTTTGTTTGTTGTTTTTTTTAACCTTTCATATATGTAAAAGGCAATTGCATTTAGTAAAATGTGAGAAAGTCGCTTTATCTTTTTTCTCTATCCCTAATATTGCCTAGAAAGAAAATCATTAATTCAATTTGAATGAATTTGCTATCTTCAAGGGAGAAATTTGATGATTTTATCATAAAGGAACTTGTATTATTCTGAGGTCATGAAACCTTGAGTGTAGGTAATGTTGTGTCAGTGATCTTGAGTTGACCTTGATCTTGAGTTAACTTTGAAGTGAGGGAGACTTTTTTATTTGTTCATGACTTTCACTGTTTTAAACTTTTCTTTATAGCATCAGATTTGACTCAACTGTTATTAGGGTTATCACCCAGAAAGCAGCGTAGAGTATTTTGTTTCTTAACAGTTGGCTAAGATTGTCCCTTGTCGTTTTATCTTCAGACTAGATAGGCATACATTACATATATATATATATATATATATATATATATATATATATATAATATATACTCACCACTTTTAAAATCGCACCACTGGATTACTTCTCTTTGTTTTAGAAACGCGTTTATAAAATTGTTAAAATTATTCCTATATATTTGTTCACATCAAAAAAATTATATTTTTCTTAACGTGTATTTGGATAAGAAAAAATTAACGCAATTTACTAAAACACTACAAAAATGAGGAAATAATGATGAACCTTAGAATAAATTATCCTCACATCGAATGCGTCTAATAACTTGTGTGGCCCCCTCTGCATTCAAACAAGCTTTAATCCGCCTCCTCATGGACCCGACGAATCTCTGTATAAATCTCTGTGGGATAGCTTGTCATTCCTCCTGCAGAGTGTGCTCCAATTCATAGACCGTGTTGATCACTCGGTTGTTGTATGTGTGGTGTCCAAGCTCATCCCAGAGATGTCCTATGGGCGACATATCCGGTGAATATGGTGGCCAGTCCAATAGGTCAAAGTTCTGTTGCTGAATAACGTCCATCGTGATGCGGGCAGTGTGGGTGGCGAGCATTGTCCTGCTGGAAAACGAGGTCTTGATGCGCCTGGAAAGTGGAAATGACATAATTTGTCGTAATGATTTCATCCCGGCACACCTGGGCTGTAACCGATTCTCTGAACACATGTAGAGGTGTCCGATGATGGTAGCTGATGCCTCCCCCATACGTGTACAGTGCCTCCTCTGTAGCGATCCCGCTCAATGATGCAGTTTGGAGCAAATCGCTCTCATCGTCTTTTCCAAATTTGAACACGTCCATCAGAGTGGGAAACTTTAAATTGGTTCTCATCTGTGAAGAGAACAGAATTCCAGTAGCGTCCAATCATTCTTTGATGCTGGCAGGCCCAAGCGAGACGATGCAGGCGTTGCTGAAAATTCAGTACAGGGCCAACATATGGTCGGCGTAGAGTTAAATCCCGCATTTTTTAATCTGTTGCGGACAGTATTTGGATGCACTGGGCCGCTATTGCCAACAATGGTGGTGGCTGTTTGGTATGCCATTTGGAACCGATAACGCAAGTAAGTAAACACAATGTGGCGGTCCTGCGCTTGCGTTGTCACTCGTGGTTGTCCACTCCACTTTTGAGGGACACTACCGGTGGATCATGTCGTTGCAGCAATCTTAAGATTGTAATGTGGTGACAATTCATCCTTCTGACAACTTCCTTGAAAGGCATGCCGTAAACAAGTTCTATGGTGACATTACGCTCATCAAGACTCAGAACTGGCATTTTGTTTCATTTCAGTGTCAATGAGCAAATTAACGAAATGAAATGACGATTTTTCATTTCCGAACATGCTACACATTTACTGTGCAAAAATTGGTGCGTTTTCAGCATCAAATTTTCAGATACGGTATAAATAGGTGATTTCTTTTGTTCAATTACCACGTAATCTACATTGTGCACGATACACACAAAAACTGCAGTGAATAAAAGCTCACATCTTGAAGTTCATGAGAATTTAGGATAAAAAAACATTACTTCCCGTTACAAAGAAATAGGGCCTTTATTATAGTGGTGCGTTTTTAAATGTTAGAGTATTTATCGATGATGAAAGTCTCAAAGTAAGTCCAATTTTGGATGTTTTGAGAAAATCAAAGAAAATGATGCTGTGTTTTTTAATATGGTTACACGGACATACTTTGTTTGCAGATGTTAAAAACTGTTTATTATACAGGTTTCTATTGGTTCTTGTGCCACGGAATCCTTACTAGACGAAGCATAGGGGCTTCCTAAAGGTGTTACTTATTTTAGACCTACAGTTTGTGACTTTCACCGTCGATGTATATGTGCATTTTTGAATCTGAACATGATTTTGAAATTGGTACTTTCAGATTATTTCACCACATAGTGGACACTGACAGAACAGGCACCATTTGCTGAAAGAGATGAACAGAATGAGTTATCCAGGAGAAGTAACATTCATGCCCTTAAATAAACTTGATGTCAGAAATACTCCATATCCAAAAACCAAGGCAAGGATCCTTTTCTTTTTGGCTACAAGTGGCTATAATTTGAAATCATAATTAAAAACTTTATGTGCCCATTTTGAATGGAGTCGTAATGGCTGACCAGACGCCATGTGACCGATTTCACCCGAGTTGTAATGCAAACGTGACTGCATTTGACTTATGAATACGACAGTTTATTTTATTGCAGTTATGTATAATATACATTATGTAAAGCTTAGTGTGTTTAATTGAATTTGCATATCAGACAAGCTTTTTGATTGGCTTGAGTGTTGTTTAGTGTTTCTTAAAAGTTTGGGCAGGTTTAATAGAATGGTTCAATTTATATGAATTTATGTCTAACATCACTCAGATTTCTAACACAATTAAGTTGGTAATTAAAGTATAAAAGCTAGATTATGTGGTTTTATCTGAAATGAAAGTTTGAGATTTGCTGTAAATCTTTAAACGGTTAAAAAAAAATTGTTGAAATTTTCAACACATTCAATTTGTTATTTACATTGAGATAATATAAATATATATTATATATTGTCTTTGTACACATCTAGGACGCTGTGGCTATGATAGAGAACCTCACATTTGATACAAAATATGAACCTGCGATCAAGCATGTTTTTGGCAAACGCTCATTGCTCGTAGCATGGAAGTTGCCACACAGTTTGCACGAACTCAAAACCTTGACTGCATTACCCTTGAAGGTATCAAAATTACATTCTAATACACCAAATTTTAATTTACTAGACTAACAGTTATATAGCTGTCTAATGTATGTAATGAAATTAAAGGAAATCATATGGTTACTGATGAATGGATTTTAAGTTGTTTGAGTCGGAATGTTTCATGAATGTATCATTTTTCTTTAAAGACATGATCCCGACAGCGTTATAGAAATGGAAATATTTTTACTTTAAATTTTTCTCTGTTATGTGCAGTCGTCGAGAATGAAGGCCAGCCAAATTTATTTAAAAAAATAAAATAAATTGATATGCAAGCTTTCTGAGGTTGAATCCATCTAGTTGATTAAGAAGATAGACCTTTTTCATTACAATTAAATCTTCGGTATACATCAAAATCATATGATCAAGTGTTTTCATGTAAAGACCATTGAGATATTAATCTTAAATCAATAAAGAGCATAGTTTGATGAAAAAGGAGCTTATGGAGAGAATTTATTTAAAAGTATGGGGTGTGTGATACAATATCAAACTTTCTTATCAAGCCCGATTTATCATTTGTTTTACGTTTACTATCTCTTGACATTTTCTGACAACAGGTGATCAGGTTAGCAGAAGGGGAGCCTTAACAGGTGGTTACTATGATACCCGCCGTTCACGATTAGATCTGCAGAAAAGCAAAGTGGAGCTGACTAAATTGAAACAAGAGCAGGAAAAGGAATATCAAAGCCACCGTGTAGAACTGGAAAAGTGGAGCAATATATAACAAATTTATTGTCTGAAATGCAGAAGCTGGAGACGAGGAACAGTAAGAACAAGTAAGATTTTCCTATAGTGCATTCCTGGTGTTTGTTCTGTTGCTCATGTGGACAAAAATGTGATTCTATCATAGTATGTTGCAAATGTAGATTTAAATATTTTCTTTTTTGTACAACATAGTCATGTCATTTTTAAGATCACTGTTTTCTTCTTTGCGCTAATGGTTGTGTTAGCATGGTTGTATTTATAATTACTCAGCTAATAATTGTATATTGAAGTTAATGTTCTTTTCATAAAATTAAATTGTGTTTTTGTAAGTTTGCTTCTAGTATACCCACCTTACTTGCTTTATTCAGTTAAGTGTCTTCCTTACTGATTTATATGTCTATTTATTCATATATTTTTTTTATTGCCCCACCCCCACCCTCTTCAACAAATGCAGAGATGCATATGAAAAGGTGCAGGCTGAGGTCAGGATGAAGAAAGAAGAATTGTCCACTTTACAAAATACTCAACCGTCTCGGGTAAGACTAGACTTGTTCTCATTTAGTTTATTTTTAAACAGTTCAGGGATGTTTTTGTATGTAAGATTTCTGCCATAGCTGATTTATTTTGAAGACTGCAAAATAACAGTTGGTGGCCTTCTGGTTAGGTTGTCATACCTGGGATCTGAGTTGAAGGGATCAAATCCTAGCAGTGCTAGGTCTAACGCTGTGTTCCTTGAAAAGAGATTTAACATGCATTTTTTCCACATGACACAAGATGCAAATGGTTACTTGCAACTGCTTTAGAGTAAAAGTTTCCAGCATTCTGTCCAGGATTGTCATCACTTGTTCTGCTTCACGCTTTAGAATCTGGCCCTATGGGCTGTAAGGGCCTTGAAGGAACTTAAAACGTTAACATTTTGGAAATGTCGATTTGTCAGGAATGATTTATTGGGAATTTGTCTTAGGTTTTGCTAATCTTGCTTTTTTCATTATCATGCCAAGGGTAAAAGTGTTGCAAGCCTTGAATCAAGCCTCCAGGCCATGAAGGGACAAGCAGAAGCCCTGAAGGAAGAATTGGGAACTGAACTTCAGTCACAACTGAGTGTAGAGGATCAGCGACAAGTAGACTTCCTCAATGACCAAATCAACAAATTGACCCGTGAAAATCGACAGGCATGGCAGGAGAGAATAAAGGTGCGTTTTTTTAAAGGTTTATTTATTAAATATATGTATAGAATAAAAAGAATAATTATAAGTAGCTCCTTCCCTTTTTATGAAGTGTAAGAATCATCTGTGTGACAAGTAGTACTATTCAATTGATGAACTGAAAGTTCAATTGTAAAGATAAAAGAACTGGACCGATAGTCCCATATCTGCAATCACATACATGCTTACTAACTGTTCATGATATAAACAACTGAATAATGTGAAATAGATACAGGTCACATATCAAATAAAAAAAGAAATTGTTTCAGAAAGTAAAAATATTTTCTTAAAATTAAAATAAGTTATTTAAAAAACTATATGACAAGGAAGATTTTACTGATACCATGTTACAGGATAAATTATTTAATCAAGCTTTGGTCAGCGATGGGTTAATGTCTTTGTGGTTGCTTCAGCAGGTTGGTTTCCTTACCCGTTTATCTTGCTTTTACTATATTTTGATCAATTAATATACGGTCTACTAGTGTTCACTGTCAACTGGACACTGACTGTCGCTGAAAAAAATGTTCTGATTAGACAGTTTATCAGATAAACGAACATGCATTTTACAGACAGGTTTGCAGAAGCTGAAATCTCAGAGTGTGTATAATCGCAATATGGCATTTCAACGTATTCATCATAGGTTTTTACTCTTTGCAGAGCTGCGTGTTAGAAAATTCACATATCAGAAAGAAGAAAGAAAACAAAATAGGAGAGACAGATACAAATATACAAAGATAGACACACACAAACACACACATACACACAAAAACACAGACGGACGGACACACTATTTCAAACACTTTTAGTTACTTTGTGTAAGTTCCCGATTGCTTTGAAATCTCTTTGGTGCACTATGTGTTAATTTGACGGACAACTTCAAAGTACTGATTTGTTGCTGAAAATGAGTCAGTCTGAATAATGAATTGTCGGATCCGTTATAGGAAACAGAGAGAAATTTATTTTGTTTCCAACGATTGTGTCAGACTGGACAGTATGTCCGATCGGCGGCGGTCCAATTAATGGCGATAGACTGTATTTACATGCTATTTTTACTCCCCCTTTCAAGAACGCTCATCTTTATTTTTCTTTTGTCCATGCAGTTGGAGACGGAGAAGAACCGACTGGAGAATGTTCTGAATAACAATCTCACCAAGAAACGTGAACGTCTTCAACAAGAACTAAGGGAAGTAAGCGTAGAAGAACAGGATAAACGTCTGAATGGCCTTCGCACTGATAAGGAGGAAGTCGAAAGAGAGAATGGTCGACCTTGAAACTCAGATGTCAGAAACAGACATAAATATAGAAAAACGCAACAAAGAACAGAAAGAAATGCAAGCCAACATGGAAATGTGGAAGGGCAAAGAGAGAGACATTCAGGAACGCATTGGAGAAGATGCAAAGGAACTGGATAAAATATCACAAAAGCAATCACTTTTGATAAAAAAGAAGGAAGACTGCATGAAGAAAATAAGAGATCTTGGCTCCTTGCCATCTGATGCTTTTGAAAAATATCAAAACATGAGCCTCAAACAGCTGTTTAAAAAGCTGGAAAGCTGCAACCAGCAGCTGAAACGCTACAGTCACGTCAACAAAAAAGCTCTGGACCAGTTTATCAATTTCTCTGACCAGAAAGAAAAGCTAATGAAACGCATAAAGAAGAGCTGGACAGTGCTCAACAGGCCATTGTTGACTTAATGAATGTTCTAGACCACAGAAAGTATGAAGCCATCCAGCTTACATTTAAACAAGTGTCTCGTTATTTTAGTGAAATATTTAAGAAATTGGTTCCTCAGGGTCATGGCATTCTGGTTATGAAGAAAGGGGATATTGAAGGAGTAGGTGACGAAGCAAACATTCCTCTGGTCGAGCAGTTCACCGGCGTTGGCATCAAGGTCTCTTTTACAGGCAATCAGGCAGAAATGAGAGACATGCAGCAGTTGTCTGAGGCCAGAAATCTCTGGTGGCTCTCACTCTTATCTTTGCCATTCAGAAGTGTGACCCGGCCCCTTTCTACCTCTTTGACGAGATAGACCAGGCCCTGACTCCTCCCATCGGAAGGCTGTGGCTGAGATGATTTTTGAGTTGGCGCAAGAAGCTCAATTCATCACCACCACCTTCAGGCCGGAGCTTCTCCAGCATGCCGACAAATTTTACGGTGTGAAGTTCAGAAACAAGGTCAGTCACGTTGAATGTGAGCCGAGAAGAGGCTGAAGACTTTGTTGAAGACGATGCAACCCATGGTTAAATGATCCTGTGTTAACGTTTTGAAAAGATTTCGGGTTTTGTGCAAGTATTAAGACAAAAGGTACTTTAGTTAAAAAGAATGAAAATGAAAGAACGTTTTGTTTCCTTTTAAAAATCGTGTTCCCTCTAAACTAAATCTTCTCTAAAGGGTTATAGAAAACAGGTGTCAGTCTTGCCATTTGATTTTTCATACTAAAATAATTGTCTTCAAATTGACAATTTCATTCTTTTCTTCCTTGCATTTTTCATATCTTTCTTTCCAAATGTTGAAAGCCAGCTGTATTTTTAATAGTATGCCATCTGAATATTTTGGATTATAATGAAATTATTACTCTGAGAGATGCATTTAAATAGTGTATTAAAGATTAACATCCTTTCATTCAATTTCCTCTGTTATTTTTCTACTCTTGAACTTTTATCTGCCTATTTACACATTGCTTTTATAAATTTCTTGTTTAAAAAGGGGGAAATGCATCTTCATTATCAGTATAACATTTTTTTATGAATGGCTTTGGTTTAAGGACAGCCACCTGTACATAATGTCTGTATAAAATATATAAAAATTTGTTATATATATATATATATATATATATTTATTTTCTTAATGTCTTACGCATTCATGCTTTTTGTTGTTGTGTATTTAACCATATATTTGTTTGTCTTTTACTGTTTGTTTTATCTTTTTTCTGACTTTTATGTTTGTTTATTTTTTGGTTTCTGAAATGTCTGTAAATAATGATTTGTGAATAGATGAAACCAACCTCTGGAATTGTTATCTTATATCAATGTTGGTGGGGATGACAATTTTCTCCCAGACATTAACAAAGAACACTTCAATAGTTTAAATTGTGATGCCGGTTGAGAGGTAGGGTGGAGGGGTTATGTTGTTTCTGTCAAACAGAATGTTCCCAACTAGACATATTCAAGTTAATTTTAACACGTCATTGTGTTCTTTCCGTCGCAAGTTAACTGGTAATGTTTAGATGCATTTTGTTTCAATTTAAATTCAATTCAAGAAATCGGAAACTTAAAACATAACTACAGCAAACAGGTGTGAATTATTATTTGTACGATGTTAAATATATTTACAATATTTGACATTGCTTGATACATTTTTACCAATGATATGAAAATTCCTGTATCAGTATGTTCAAGTTACTTCCACATGAAAATACTTGTTTTGTGAAATAATAAAGTGCGCATGTTCATCTCCTGTGAGTGGGGCATTTTTACATACATACGTCTAGTAAACAAAGGCAGCAACATATGATTTGCATTGATGTTGTAAATCTTACACAATATACTTTAGTGAATGATGGTTGTAGTAAGTGTGAAGAATATTTTGGTGACAGAATTTCTGGAAAAAGATTGATGCATGTTTAATTGCCTGTTTATTTAATTTATTTTTTATTTTGCTCTTTTTTTTTTTTTTACATTTAGTCCTGATGTCAAGATTCAATGTTAGGTGTGTATGATGACACATGCTTAGAAGACCATCCATGTAAAATTTGCATCATCAACATCATTTTTTTTTAACACTGCGATCAGAAAGACACCCAGGTCTCTGAGTAAAATTTCTATTATTTTTTTTTTATATCAAACAATCTTTGAGCTGCTGATTCTCATTTTTGTAAACTGTCGTATGTGTGTGTGTAACTCATTATATTTGGGATTTATGTCCAAAAGTATGTATGTCCATTGTTGTATCCATAACAGTAAGTTCCAAGGAAAATTTCTTTAAGGCCCTTGTGGCCCATAGAGCTGGATCGTATCCTGGTTTCTATAGTGTGAAGCGGATTAAGTGATAATAATCACCTCCTTGACATGACGCTGGTCTGTCACATGGTTTTGATTTTCATACTGTTGCTGATACCTATTTGCATGTGGGTCAAGTGAGGGGAAATGCGGGTTAAGTGTCTTTCCCAATGAATACAAAGTCGGACATAACATTGGTAGGATTTGAACCTGGGAAACTCATAATCCTAAGTCCGGTAACCGGCGCCACTATCCATAACAGTAAAGGGAAATTTAGAAAAAACGAAGCCAAAGCCAAAAGCAATAATATGTCATTTTGAGGAAGTTCTTTTGAAGTCAGCAAAGATAGTGTTAAAAAAGAATGTGTTCATATTATATTTCATATCTAACTGAACTGTTCATTGCTGCCTGCCTGTATAACGTAAACAATTTTTTTTGGACCTTTGTGTTCGTTAAATTTTAAAGTAAAAAGAAATCTGCCTTTATGAGAAGAAGGCATGTAGCCGATATGGAGTGGATTAGTTTTCTGCCTTTCACATGCATGCGTGTATCTTTAAGAAAAGTTTGAAATGTGGTTGGTGGAGGTACTTATTGATGAACAGAGAATTATTTCACTTCTTATGCAATTGTGCTATTTGATTTGGGTAAATCTAGTCTTCTGGAAGATAGGGTAATCGATAAGAATAAACAAAAATATCAACATGCCTAAGTGGAACTTACAATGCTTAATAGGCAGGTGTCTGTGAAAGCAGTGTCTAAAAGTAAATGAACTTTATGGTGGCGTTTGTGGGGTGGGATTGACTTTTTTTCCATTACTTATCATGCCTATGTTTCTCATATTGAGAGACTGCAATGAGAGTTAGAGATGACACTTTATGCATGCCCATAAAAAGACAAGTCAAGAGGGTGTATTGGTACATTTGTGGTGCTTTATTGGTGCAAAACATACACACACACACACTGCCAGTGCCAAGTTTATTCCTTGATTTATTATTTTACAACATCAATCATATTATTTTTTATTGTCATTCCTGTGACATGCATAGATCAGCTGAATAAGTTCATTGCTAATTAATTTTTGTTGATTGCTATGACTCTATTATTGAAAATAGTGAAAATATCTTAACATTTAAACATGTGCATTTAATGTTTACTCATTTTCATGAATTCGTTAGAAAAAAAAAGTTCTATTAGACTTAAAACACAATGCCATCTTCACCTGTCCTGAAGAGTTTTTACAAAAAACGACTGATCCTAAACCTAGTTGATGTCAATTATAACTATGTTTGTCTGGATTGTTGAGTCATTCATTAATAATGTGTATGCTAAATGAGAGAGGATGGTTGCTATTCAGTTATTTTCTTTTCTCCAGCATAAAGCTGTCTTTATTTGTGTGAACTAAGTTAAATGGTCCTAGACCATTTTATCTCAAGCCCATAGCCAAAGATGCATAATGGAATAATTCTCTGATCTTAAACAAGCTTGATCTAATCCCATTTTGTTCATGTGTTTTTATAGATGGAACCATGTTCAGTTTGAAGGATGGCTAGAGGGAAAGTAGATAAATTCTACCTAATCCAAACATTTGACGATCAGAACCATGTTCAGTTTGAAGGGCGGGTAGAGGGAAAATAATTAAATTCTTCACAATCCAAACATGTGCTGATCGTATGTAAAAGCTACCGATATCAAATATCTGATGGGAGAGAGGCTGCCTTATAGTAATTGTGAAAAGAGTTTGGGTGATGTCGTTTGGCTATGACTGATCCATGGTGATACTGATAGCATTATTAATGTCTATCCTATATTTGGTAGAGGGAGAGTTTCTGTTTTGTTATATTTTACTGTTTTTCACACAAGTGAGAGTCCTTTTCATTTGGAATAATGGCAATGGTTTTCAGCATGAGCTGTTTCCACTTCTATGATTATTATAGCTATTGAAGCCCTTGGACTTACTGCATCCCAAACCCTAAACAAATCGAAGTTGGAAAAGAAGGAAAAATAAAGGGCTATACATGTACATATGTAATTTCTATGTAGTTGTAATTTAGCAATATTTCATTTCAAGTAGCACCATCATTTTGTATATTGTGTACATTTTCTATTTTTTGTGCATGTGCGTTTACGTACATCTATTTCTATATCATTTGTCCAATTTCACATAATTTGTGTGTGTACATGGTGTTTTTGTGTAATAATATATTGAAAGAAATGAATATCATAATGGATTTTAGTTTTAATTATTTTCCAGTATATAAATATACATGTAATAACAAATTATGTATTTTCAAAACCAGCCATCATTTGTCGTGAATGGAAGAAAAAAAGTTCATTGAACATGACCTGTATTTTATTTTTGATGTAAAGGTTCATGTCATTTTTTTCTTTTGATCTAGCCTTTGATTTGTTCATCATCATATGTTTCAACATGGTCTTTTTCTACTTGAATATAATTCTCCTGTTGTATTAGAATTTAAAATCATTTGGAAAATGTTTATTATAATAAAATAACAAAATGAATTTGAAAGTGTTTGTTTTGTGTAAATTGGATTTAGTTTTGCCTGTTTGTTTGGTTTTGGTGGGCGGTTGGCGGGTGCTGCTGGTAGGTCCTACTTCTTTTCTTTCACTCTTTCACTTTTCTCCCGTCTTGCTATTTCCTCTTCATTCACCCTGAGAATTGAGATCATTGTATATCCTGGATGTGGTAAATTTCAAAGAAACAAAATTATTAAACTTTGTCTTGTTTCATTCCCACCAACCCCATAAGAAAAATCCAACAAACAATGGTATCAGGAAGGTGTTGGCGGGGCGTTAGTCTACTCAGTCATAGGCCTAATTCTTTACTTTTAGTCTTCCAGTACTGTCACTTATCTTTCATATTTTTGTCTTCTTGTTTCTTCTTAAGTCACGCTGAGATCACTGCACATGGTGAACGAAGGGTAGAGATGTCAGTGACAATATTGTAAAACTCCCAAACCATTTAATAAACTCGTCTATGACTATGATGGACATGAGGTAAAGCTTCAGTGTTGTCATGAAACAGAATTCCATTCGGGGGGAAACGCTTTTTTTCTTGTTTTTCTCAAGTTATGTCTCTCATAGTCACATCACTAAGAATGAGTTAAAACTGATCAGGAATTTTTGCAGTTCTTTCCAGGGTACTTGCTTTGAAGACTAGCACTAGCACAGGATCGATACACATGGAGCGACGACATTACAACACAAATTATCAACACTGAGATTCTTTTAGGACCAGCATTACATCAAAATGCACAGTTTAGGGCAAGCGTCTTTATTGACTGCCAGTGCCAGGCTATTCTTCTTTTCTTCTTTCCAGGGTGTGGCAGGGGTCGCAGGTAGGTTCAACTTTCCTTTCACTCTTTCACCCAACTTTGGGGACTCAAGTTCAGAGGCAAAATGTCGGCCTCTCATTAGTTTCAACCAAAAGGTCGTAGGTTCAACTGTCACTACTGTCAGGTTGAACAATTTTTTTTTTGAGTAAAGACTAAGACCATCCCTGGTCCAGGTAGGTGGATCGACACCTAGTCCCATGAGAGACGGCTGAGAAAAAGGAGATCACATGTGCAGATCACAACACTGCACGTCTAAGATCCTTTGGTTGTTTACTACAGGGCAGTCTGGGCAAT